>VXAC01003579.1:152799-184048 GCA_013399225.1 Rhipidura dahli | reverse complement strand
CTTAAATACATCTATTGGAACCCTGGATAACTTGATACTATAGTTTTACCTCATCTATAAGTTCTGATTCATTTTAGCTCACCAAAATGTAACTGGTTTAATTTACCATAATGTGTGTAAATATAATGTGGATTGGGTTGTAAATATATGAAATAAGGTATATGAGTGTTGAAAACAATGTTCATTTAGATGGTTGAAGCTCAGGTAGGTTTTAAACTGCTGCTTGGTTCTGCTGAGATAAACAAATGCCTTTTACTTGTCCCTTTGCCACTGAGTGGAGAGAGGAAAGAGGTATCCCATACTCAGGTAAGATTTGCAAACGTGCTGTGATAAGCCTGTGGTCAAGACTTCAGTTGTCTCTATTGCAAATAGTTGTTCAGGAAAACCATACTTAAAAAGGTACTTTGAAATGTGCGCAAAGTGTTACAGGTAATTTGCAGTACCAGCTTATAAATACTTGAATTTTAATTTGCATTGATGGCCTGTATGATCATGGTAACATCATACAGGGACACTGTTTTTAAAAATTAAATAATTACAACTGACAGATCAAGCAGAGGTTTTCGCCATGTATTCACCAATATTTTTGAACAGAGAAATTCTGATACAATGTTATTTTAAAACTCCTCGCTTAACTTTTTCATTGCTTACTGTATTTCATCCATAAGCAAAGAAAAGACTTTCAGATGTTTTAGACACTGGCGATTTAGGAAGATAATACTGTAATATAATTTCCTCTCTGTGTGGCCTAATAGAAATAAAAGCTGGGTGCTAGGTAGCCTTCAATGAACAATCAAACTATTAATACAGCATTTGCGGAGGATGTGTATCCGTGCTTCCATGGACAGAGTTCAAAAATAAAAACTTGAATACTTTCAAGACTTGACTTTCAGCTGTCTTTAATAATGGAAAGCTATTTAATGTCACTTTTTCTCCTTTTTTGCAATCTATTTAATTAAAATATTTTATGCTGATACCATCCTGGATTTAAAAGAATTATATAACTGGCTGTTTCAGAATTTAGCAGGGTGTATATCCAATTAAAAATGTAATTACAATTAATTTTAGAAAATGGTATTGATTCATAACAGCAGAATAAGTATTTCATTGTGTGACAATAATAATGCTCTGTCATAATTAGCTTTAAAATATTATACTGTATACAAGCCACTAGCAGTAAATCTCTTTTCTATATCTGGATACAATTAAGAGATGAAACACAGTAATCTCATTATGGAGCTGCTTTGCTTTAGTAGAATGTTAAAGAAAAACAAACATCACATTAGTTGAATTTCTTCTTGTTGCATGTCTGTGAAATGATGTTGGCAGTTGTACAGCCTGTGAACTTGTGTTTCCTGAGCTTAAAACCTGTCCAGTACATCTAACCATTGTTTTGTAGAAGTAGAACATGACAACATTGCCTGTTCCCTGCTTGGCTGGAAATGGAGTTGTGAGTTGGCACTAAAGCTAGATCCCAAATTGAGTCCTGATTTGAAGGATGTTGAAGTCAGTGAGAATGTCCTTACAGGTGTGGTTGAGACAGAAATGAGAGCTGTAAAATGCCACCAAGCTCTTCAGGGCATGTTGTAGCACAGAGTCATAAAGCCTAACAAAAGGAATAAAAAAAGGAATAAAAGCCTTTCTAAACACAGACTTTTTGGCAGAGCAGTAATGCTTCTAGCAACAGGCCTGTGAAAAACAGAGGAAAGTATTTCAATGTCAGCCTGTAAAATGTGGAATTGAGAATGTAGCAAATACATACTACATCTGTCATTTATCCAAAACATAGATTAAAATTTTATTTATTGCTGTCTGTGTTGAGAGCATTGTAAAGGACTGAGACTGTTTTTAGTTTTTGAAAACCTATCAAATGCTGATTTCTTTCCACCTCCCAGAAAAAAAAAAAATCTTTTCCTCACTGCTAAATAGCCAGGAATTTTATCAGTATATGGGTTACCATCATGAAACATTTCTGTTCACAGCTATTAGTAAAGATCTCCCCTGACAGGGTCCATTGCTGTCTCCCCATGTTGCTTTTCCCAGCTGCTAACAGAGGGCTGGGCTCCTGGATTTTAGATTTCAGCATGTCCTGAGTGGCTGAACACAGACATGATTCTGTGTGTGTATATTCCAGCCAGGTCATTGTATAAACCCTTTTCCCTCTTTCTTTTATTCCCTTTTGGTTGGGGATTGATATCTCTGTAGTTCGGCTCATCCTGCAATGGACAGTACAATCCTGTCCTTCTGTTTGTCACCTTCTAGCCTTTGAGACTCATGCCTGCATGTCAGTTAATCATTTTATTTTATGTCTATAATTAAGATACATGGCTATCTATTAGCTAGTGCTGGGGTTTTGTTCATCTTTGTTTCAAATAAGGCTTTGTTTGACACATTCACTATTACCTGAAAAAATCAACACTTGAATGATAATGGGCTTAATTATCTATTCTATATCATTTGTGTTTATCTAAATGATTTTATATTAACAAGATAAATTCTCAGGAAACCAGCATTGTCTTCAAAACTTATGGATGGTAGAAGATGCTTTATGGTGTCGTATTCTCACAGGCCTTACCAATTACCACAAGTATCTCTTCTTGGGGAAAGCTCTGGGAACAGCAGTTTCTCAAGCAGGTCCATGTGTTATTTGTTGGCAAGTACCAACTTTTTAATGACAACATCTCTGAATCATCTTTGAACAAAGCTTTGTTAGGAGAGATTTAAGAAGAGGAAAGGAAGCCATATAAATCTTAAGCGTGGATGGGGAAGTTGCTCTGTGGTTTGCCCTGCTGCAGTCCTGCAGGTTTCTAGGCAGAAGGGCAAAGCTGCATCTCAGGCTGAGCCTTGCTGAGCCCAGCTGCTCACAGAACCGCAGTCCTATGTGGACCTGATCACAGCATGAGTCCACTGGTCTAAGTCCTTGTTCTTCAGCCCTCACATGAGGGTGGTGGTGCTGGAGAAGAGCAGGGATTGCTCAGTGCCCTGCAGGATTGAGGGAGAGGGATGAATGTCCTGCTGCTCATGCAAAGAGAGCAGCAACAGGTTCACAATGAACCCTGCCTCTGCTGTTCAGAGAAGGAAAATGTTTTGGCCTGTTCAGTGAAAAGTGGGAAGGAAGCTCATGCAAGGAATTCTGATTTCCAGCTCTGTGTTGTGATGAGACCCCACCCAAGCAATGACAGCCAGCATTAGATGTCAGTTCAGGGAAATCATCAGGTAATTCACTCCTAAATAAAGGTGGGGGAAATGTTTAGGCCACAGATAGGGGCCTGCTTTTAGTGCAAGCCCAAAGCCAGCTGTGTGGAGCTCTGGGCTGTGAGGAAGTTGTGGGGCATTGTGATGAAGAAGGTTGTGCTGACACCAATCTGAGCGTGAGTCCATGGGCACATGAGTGCATGGGGGACCCAGGTATTCCTGTATCAATGTGTATGAGGCTGGATGTTTCACACAGCCAGTGCAAGACAGAAATTAATCCAAGCCTCTGTGTAGGGGAGCCTGATACAACATCATGCAAAGTCCCAGGGAGTGTAGCTCATGATGGACTACAGTGGTCCTCTGGCTGGCAGGGCAAGCAAACAGCACAGGTTAAGGAAAATACAGTTGAGTCCATCCTTGGGCCCTCCTCCACTGAACAGAATAGACAGCCCCAAATGTCTGGTGTACTTGAACTGCAGTTTTTGCACCAGATTCACCTTTCGGAGGTTAGAATCTATATATTGCTCAAAAAGCTCAGCCCTCAGGTGGTACAGGTGTTAACCCCACTCCTTCTGACACATCTGGAAACCTGAGATCATTGGGAAATGGAAATAGGGAACTTTCCTTTCTCCTGGCTCACTGCCTTGTTCTACAGAGAGATGGTCTCCTGCTTTGTCCCCATCCCAAAAGCATTGGGTTTCCATGAAGATGTGACTGACAAGAATGACAAGTGACTGACCAGTGCTGACCATCAGGCACAGCAGATGTCATACAATCTTTAAATCATATCTGTTAGTGCAGGCGTTCAATAATCAAACACATCCTGGGACAGCCCAGCCAGACTTTGACCAGGACTGTGGGTTAAAGGGTTTTTTATTACTGTGATTTTTGCCGAATGCTTACCTAATCCCAGTAACAGTTTTCTTCTGTACTTCTTCGTAATTCCTTCATGAAGCTCCCTCCCTTTAATAAGAACTTTAAGATTTCATACATCCCTGCTGAGTATCTTGCCTGTTGTCACAGTTCATTGCCTGGGTAAGAATTTGTAACAAATCTACTTAGAACATTCAGATGACTGAATGATTCCAACTTTTGGCTTTCTTCTTGGCTGTGGAGACAATCCCCATCTTTCTGCTTATCTTTCAGAGTATCTGAAGACATTACCCTGGTTGTAGATTTCTTATTTAGGGCTTATGAGAAGGATGCATTTTTGTCCCAATATGCCTTTACAAGTGCAGACAAGTAAATTTTCTTTTTTCTTATTGTCTTCTGTCTGATCTGTATCTGCTCTCAATAGCAATGGAAATTTAATGTGTTTCTCTGACTGCTTATGAATGTTTTCATTCTCAATTTTTTCCTTTTGAATATCAATATTCTTTAGTGCTTTATGGTGTTATCGCTCTCCCAGCTTGTCTGTCTTTTCTTGGCATCAGTATTATGTATGACCTGTCATTTTAATCATATTTCATTTCCATTCACCGTGTCACAGGATCCACTTACACTTGTATTTATCCAAATATGCAGTTGTACAGCTGCTGATTTTGTAATTATTAATTCTGAGATCATAATGTCTGCTGGCAGTCAGCCGTGCTCATCAGCTTCCCATTGCCACACGTCCTCACAGATGATCCTGGTTCACAGAAATGCTGCATTTTCAGTGTCTTCTATCTTCCTGCATAGAGAAACCTCTCCATCACACCTCCTCGCCATCCTGCTGCCTTGCATAACCATTTTTCTACATCCGTTGTTGCTTATGACATTTCATCTCCAACTCTGTTTTTAGAGAGCCTATAAATTCCTAGATTGCTCTCAGTGTAAATGCCTCATTGTGTCCACAAAACAGCACAGTAGCAGGTTAAACCCTTATAGAAATTTGTTTTTTCAAGAAAACTCTACCGTATGCTGCCATTTTGAGAGAGAGACATGAGCCTCTGTCAAGAGGAGCATAAGCAAACCCTGCCAGGGCCTTCAGTGCCTGTGGCAGAGAGTGAGTGGTAGTTCCACAGCTGGCAAATTTCTGGCTTTGGCTTCTGTTTTAGGATACAGTTCGGGAAGAGACATAGGAGCAGAGAAAACCAGAGAAACCTAAATAATCAAGATGAAAAATACAAATTTTTGATTATTAATTAGAACTTGGTACAATCTGGTCCTGAGATGAGTTACTTTGATCTCATAGTGGTGCCCCATTATTCCCTCCTGGGTACACTTTGCTGAGAGATTCTCTGTGTGACAGTGGTATTTCCTGCAGAGCTGCAGGCTCTACTCTGTGCAGCTGGGATCAGAGGGCAGCTGAGAGGGGCTTCACAGAAGGGAAGAGAACGTTGCAAGGACAGAGAAAAAAAGAGACAGAAGGAGGTTTCCTCATCTCTGTCCCTGGGTAAATCTATTTTATAATCTGCCAGTACAGGAGTAACGTGGTTTTTGTCATTTAGTGTTCTGCATTACACAGTATAATTTTAACTGGAATGATCAGGAGAAGAATCTTAGAATCACTACTCATCCTTCCTCAGCCTCAGCATTTGCATGACAGTTCAAGGTGTCAAGGAATGGGATTACAGTTCCTTGAGATTCGGACTCCTAGATGTGAGGTGAGAGTTCCCAATATCACCAGGGCTCCTGCTTAGATCCATTCAAGACAGGAGTTCTTGCCAAGTTGTAGAAATGACTTTCTTCATGACCAGATAAACACATCCCCTGCAGGAATTTCTCCTAATGCTAATCAGAGCAGTAGCCAGAGGAATAACAGACCATGTGCCAGCTCTATGACTCTCCAAACAGCTCTGGTACTATCTCTGGTGCCTTCAAAGAGGTAAAATGGTTATTGGGGAAATGCAATTTTACCATTTCACTAGAGAAATGTAAATTACAGCACATTTCTGATCATCTTAGCACCATTTAAACAAAACTAAAAGGTAAAGCATTTTAGTTGCTTAGGGTACCCTAAGCCTTTTGATGCATGTTCTGTAGGAAAAAACTAAACATAGGAGAGATCAAGATAAAGACATTTGGGGCTTAAGTGTTTGCAGTAGTTCTGTATAAACAGTCATCTGGGACTGCATTGGAGATCACTGAAGAGAAATGTGCTTTCACCAACTTCCTATTAAAAATATTACCAGTAATCTCTGTCCCTTGAACACACTTATTACAGCAGAACAGTTTTCACTGCCACTGTCAGCAGTATTTTATCTCGTTACTTTCCACAGGAGCAACTCCATGTATACCTATGTTTCTGAGATGAGTTTTGAAAACAACCCTAAACTGAAAACTCACTGATCTCATTTTCCTCTAAGTTCCCACTCAGCAGCATTTCTCACAGGTATTAATAAAATGGACTTCTTTTAAGCAGAAGTATCACAAAGCTGAATGGTCCCAAACAGGACGGTAGTCAAACCACCAAGAGCATGAATAGAAAGAAGCAGCTTGGTGTTTGATGGCTGAGAGACAAGTTTCCAAGAAAAATTGCACTGCTAAACACATGAAGCAGAACATCTTGATTCAGGCTGTAAGAGCAGCCTGCAGGTGCATACTTCGACCCTGCAGTTGTGGTGGTTTTTTTCTGAAAATGTCATTTTAAAGGAGCAGGCTGGCACCCAGAGTTCAGAGGCCAAAGCTAAAGGGAGAGTAAAAAACATCCTTCTCATGGAGCTTTCATAAGCTGGTTTAGATGGTTCTGACAAGAAATTCACCTAAGAGCTGTCTTGGTCATGCCACATAGTGATAGGATAAATGTGAAGGCTGAGGCAGTTTGCCCCCAAAATACCGTAAAGCCGAAATCAATTAAGAGGCGTTAACAATGAAATGTCCTTCAAATTGTTCCAGAATAAATAACTCATATAACTGAAGGGAAGCCCCCTTTAAAATAGAGATGCCATTAGGTTATAAGTTATCCAAACAATCCTGCAAGCCCGAGGTAAATGTTCACCTGCGAGCTGCTCTTTGTGCCACACAAGGGAAGAATACCCGGCCAGAGCCAAGCGACAGGGATGTTGGTTCCTGCCTCTTGTGCTGCACCCATGTCACCTCTGCCATCTTCCCTCCTCCGTGGAGGCCTCGCTGCTCACTGGAGAGAGCAGAGTGAGGAACTGAACACAGGGAATTGCTGTGCCATTTCCACCCCACACAGGTTTGGAGCATTTGCTGTGCTCCATTGTTTCAGAAGTTCAGTCCTATCCACAGCTCTTGCTGTGAGAAGCAACGTATTTTCACACGTGGTTATCCAGGGGAAAAAACCCACATGTTTCTCCAAGGAAGGAAAACACTAAAATCAAACCCAGGGCCTTGTTTCTTCCAAAGGTAAATTCTTCCAGGTTAATTAAGGTAAGGTTATGAATTACTGCAACAGTAAAGGCTTTAAGAGGCCCTCTGTCATCTCTCATTGCACACAACACGTCTAAGGCAGGTAGTGCAGCTGTTTGGCAGTGGAAATAGAACTGAAAGTTACTGACAAATGAAAATACACTTTCTGTTTCTCCCCTCTGATGCCTTCCCTTGTTTTATGATTCATAAGGAAAACCTAAGCAGTTGCTGTTCTTTTAGAGGAGGAAAGAATGGCTCTGGTTTGTTTCTTCCCTCCCTCCCTCTCTTGAACCAATGTTTCTTGGGGGTGTTTTGTGTTTGCTTTTGGGAAGAAGCTGCCTTGAGTACACCAGGTACACATTTTGAGGTTTTCTATTCCTTTATTGTCCATTTTACAGTAAAATAATACTCCTTAAAAGACTTCTGTTGTGCCTGAAGCCAGCAGATATGCCATCAGAATGTCTCAGCTGAGAAATTTAGGATCAAAACAATACCCTGAAAGAAAGCACAGTTTAGTTTTACAGTAACAGAGAGCACAGCACAACTGCTCTGTACTCTGTACTCGATTTACTACAAAAAGAACAGAACTTCAGGCTAAAGTACATGACATATCAACAGGATCAAGAATTTATAGGGCTGGATGTGGCTGCCTTGAGATCAAGGTACTTTAAAATAACTTAAACCAGCTGATGATCTTGCATGTACTTAAATACTTTCCCTGTAAAATGTTCGAAAATTAAGCACATTATTCCTCAGCAGGTGATTTTGCATCTGGTTTATCCCAATGTCTCCTGTCTGCTGGTTTTTAAGAGTGTTTATTTCTGTCCTCTGCTCCAGAAAGCAGTCAAGTAATATTTCCCCGAACTTTCCAGGATGGACAGGACAGTTGACACCTTTCAGAGGCCTTTTAGGGTGTGTTAGGCTGTAATATCATCCAGTGGTCCCAAGCTCAGGAACTGGATATAACTTGCAAAAGAGGGAACTTGGAAACCTTTTTGGATTTATATGACGTGCTGAAGTGTGGAGCCTGAGTCTGTACAAACAGGGTGGAGTCTCTAAATTATGGATGACTAAGGGTCATTGTCATAGTTCTCAGTAATGGAAAAGTCAGCTGGATACAAGATCCTACAGCACTTCTTCTAACACTGTTGTTAGTCTGGTTTCCTCTATTTGCCTCCAGTAATTGCCCCTCATGTTTACTTGTATCAGAAGCTTTTATTTTTCCAAATTACATTTTATTCCTAGTTCAGGCTCCTAAGTATCACAACCAGAAAATGTTTTCTTTCCTTGTCTTCCTGTCTTTTAGGATGTAGACAGATTGTCTAACCTTCTTTAGGCTGTCTTCTTTAATCAGTTTCTCAGCCCCCTATTGTACTTGTTCTTCTCTGAATGCCTAACAGTTTGTCAAGCCAAATTTGAATTATTTCTGAAATAAAATGCCGTAAGAAACCAACCAACCAACCAACCAACTTTGAATATGACAAAAAGGTATTTTGAAATTTAGAAAATGTTTTTAGTTTGGGATTTTTTTAATCTCTTCACATATCCTATGTCTTGTTAGTTTGTTCATCTTCTAAATTAACAATTCTGTTGAGTTTGCAGATTAGTCTTCATTTCAATGAGATTTAAGTTTATTTCTTGCTTTAATGCTTTCTGAAATGATGCACATTCTTGATCCAGGTGTGATTTGCACAAGCAAACCTTCCTTGCACCAGCAACCTGCCTGGGCAGCTACATTGCCCAGAAAGGGTGAGACCCATTGGTCTGGTGCCTTTCAGGAGAAATGTCATTAACATTTTGGAGGAGGTGAAAGCAGTAACTGTATATTCTGGGGAGCAAACTCCTACTTTTGAATATGCGATAGTATAATCTGTGTCACTGTGCAGATCAGAAACTCTGATGTGAGGTCCAGATGAAGTAGGAATGGTAAACAATAATGAGGCAGGTAGCACGTGAGGGCAACAGCTACTCTTTCAAAGTTTATTCAATTTAGTTGTAAAAATCATTGAACATTCTCACCATCACAGCTTTAGCCCATTTACCACAGAATTGCTGCCCACAGTTAGCATTTAATTCAGAGATAAGCAGGACAGGGTCAGTGTGGGCATGAAAGCCTCTTGGAACCACTAGAAGGTAGGGGGAGACACTGAAATCATCTGATCAAGCTGCTACTTGCATGGAGAAACCTAGAAATTCTCAGCTTTCAAAACTATTTGCCATTTATCTCAAAATTAAAGACATTAAAGAGAATTTGCTCCTCCAGTATTGCAACTGCCTAGTAATAAATCATCATCTGATATTTATAGCCCAGAATTAATACTGGTGACTTAGACATGCTGCTGACCATTTAGTAGTGAAGTCCTAATAATACAATCTGGAGCGGCAGGGAAAGGAATAGTTTTCTGATGTGAAGTCAGACAAGTAATTTCCTATTTAAAATTTGATTAGATAAAATCTTTTGAACATGTGCTTGTAAAGCAACAGCCTGTTTAAATATGTATGGAGCTGCAGCACACACAGGATGCTGCTACAGCGACAGCCAGCACAAAGAACATTTGCAGTAACCTGAACGTGGAGGGGCAAGCACAGTGCCCTGGGCTAAACTCTATCAGGATAAATCTCTTCCACAATGGAAAAACAGTAGAACTGATGGGGGGAAAGCAGTTTTCTTCCTATTAAAAAACCCACAAATTTGTTTCTGTATCGAAAAGGTATCATTTTTCCAAAATGGAAACATTTGTTGTACATATATAATTGGAAGAATGTTATTTTGACGGGATGTTTTTGTAGGTTTTGAACACAAAAGGGAAAATATTGATTCAAGCTGGAATATTTGCCCCCTGTAAATAATATATAGTTTTTATAATAATGATAATAATATATAGTAAGCTTGATATTTTTAGCCAGAAAGTTCTTCTTGATTTAAAGGCGTTACATTCTGAAATTCACAAGAAAGAATATAAAGGCCATAAAAAAACTAGATGGGGGAGTTTGGCCTGATTCTGACCCAGTAATCATCACCAGGGATTATGCTTTTGACTGAATGAGACAAAAGCTTGAGCCAGCAAACAAAGGGTTGGATTCTGCTGCCCTCCTCCTTCGTGTCCAGGTTGGTAACCCTAAGGCTGCAGCAAAGGCACTTCCCAAGGTGATCTGCAGCAATGAGCTTGGCCTGTGCCAAAGCACAGAAATTACATTTGTTCCAGTTAAACAAAACTGACCCTGTCTCTTTTTAATATCCTGATTTATATCATTTACAGAGGTCATGGCCACATTTCAAATTCAGCTATTGATAGTAAAGTATCCTCCCAAAACAGGGATACAGCTCCATTGCAAGTTCAAGCAGAGAATCCCATTACAATAGTTTAGTACAATTGCATCCAAGAAGGAACATTTTATCACTCATCATAAAAAGTACTTGCAGAATAGTCCTGGAAATTGAAATATTCATGTTATATTCACACATTATAAAAAATTACTATTTTTCAAAGTGACCAACTACTCATGTTCACTGGAAGTTAGTTCTTCTCTCTTCAGGGAGCTCTTAATTTTTTTATTAAATCTGTGGGAACTTCTTTCCTTTAATTGGGTCTGTGGTGTGAGAAGCATCCATGTGTTCCAGGCAACCTGCTGCACTTGTGTTCATTCCATGGACCTTAGATGGGGGATTTTTCTGGGAAATTCTTTGCCTTATCTCTGCCTGCCAGGGTCCCTCCAACCACTGTCCTTGCACATTTCGTTCCAGCCCTCCAAGGGATGAACTGGAGCGTGGAACCAGACAGGTACTGCCTGGATTTTGCTTTTCCAAAGCAGAAGAAAAGCCCTGTGCATCAGCAGAGGCTCTGAGTCATAAGGCTTAGTCCTACTCAAAGCCTCGTGTGTGGAGGCTTTTCTTGTAGTTGCAGAGCAGTTCTATGGTTGGCACTATCACATGTTTATATGTTTTTCCCCTCTGAAAGGGTGGAATATGGCATTGCCCTGTAAGAAAGCCAGACAGCTTCTCAGCAATGTGGCCTACCACACTCCAGTCATTGCCTCCACAGTTTCAGTGGCTGCTCATGGAAGAACTCCCTCCTTTCTCTCTCCAGCCACTGGCATGTGTTATTCCCTGTGGCCTCCTGGTCCCATGGGGTTGGGAATGCAGATTTTCACAGAGCAGTGTTTCCTGCTCAGGTCCCTTGGTGCTGAGAGGGGATTCCTGCACTGGTGAGCAGCATGAGAGATTCCTCTGAAAGCAGCATCCCTGTGTGGTTCTCTCCTGTTCCCAGGGATTCTGCTGTATGTGCGGTCCTACACACTTGAGTAGGAAGGTACCGGCTGTCTCCAAGCTACTTTAGGCTTTGACATAAACTCCACATGGATATAATGAACTGAAAAGAGCTTTAGCAAGAAACCCTCACTTTAATCACGTTGCAGAGTCCTATGACATGTTAGCAGGACCTTGACAGCTTGTCAGTAAATGAAAAAGGTGCATGACACTAATGGGGACGCAGCAGTGGTTCAGGATCATACCCAAATGCATCACTGGGAAATGCCCAGTGGGAGCCTCCCCATTAATCCAAGAAAAGCTCCAAGTAATCTATGTCCATCCATGGGACTATAAACCCCCAATCCTTTTGGGTTTACACAGGAGCCTGGGCACTTTCAGCTGGAATTCTGCTTTAAAATCACTTTGCATCCTCTTTGTTGAGCACATTTGCATAATCTGTGTCACAACAAAAATTGAAAGTGTGTTGTATCAAAGAAGATTGGAAATGAATTTTTAAAACTGCAGATAAATCATAAACTTTTTTTTAAAAAATACATGAAAATGCATTGCAAACTGTAAAGAAGTCTATTCAAAGGAGCAAATACACAACCACAGAAAATATTTTTATAGCTGTATAAATACACTGAAACCCTATCAGTCTGCAGAATACATCAAAAGAAGGCTTTATAAAAAATAAGCGAATTATAAATTCCTAGAGTGCCAATTTTCTTCCACAGATTATGCAAACATTATGTGTGCTTCAAGTAAAGTTGCATTTTATTAAAAATGTAACTCGTGATAAAATAGATGTAACACTTGAATAACGATTTAAAATTTATATTATTCTCACCTTATAAAATAATATTGAAAAAGTGAATTGAGCTAACACAAGTATATTCATTATGCATGAAATCTCTGTTTAGTCTGTGAAGTGCAGAGCAGATAGATAGTGGCCATTTTCTGGTGCTGTAATTACTGTGTCACCATTTGTGAAGCATTTATGTAAAGTACAATGCTTCTGACTAACCGCGGACAAACTGTGCATCTTGTTAAATATCAAATCATTGTTTTCAAATGCTTTCTGTTCTGCTGACACTGGAGTGCATTGTAATCCATCACCAGTTATATTTCATATCATCGAACACAATCCCTTTCTTCCATGTGCATTCTTTTTAGATGGATTTATGGATTATACACCTTAATAATGTAATTTTTTAAAAGCAGAAGACTTATAAAATAGAGATTCTTCTTTATTTTTTCCCTCATGTTACAAAGAAGGCGTGAACACTGGCACAGGTATGTCTTTACCTAAGGGTTCTTTCTCCTGTTTTGCAGATACGTGCCTTGGTTTTGATGCAGATAACTTTTCTGTGTTTGCTGTGTTCCCCTGAAAGAGCCTTAAGGTTAAGTCTTTGCAGTCATCCTTTTCCAAGGTGGTCACAGCTGCTGGGTAAATGCCAGCAAGTTTGGAGGTAAATAGTCGAAAATCCTCCCCTGGTGAGTGTTCGCTCTGCTCTTTTCACTTCACCCATCTCACACATCTCTTTGATTCCTGACATTTAGGAGGTGGTCATCAATCACCTTCCAAGACAGAAGGCTTTCCCATGCCAGTCTCCTCTTCAGAAGTCTCCATGTGCAGGGCCACACCAAGCCCCAGCAATGCCCATGGAGCTGTGTGACCATGGCAGAGCCACACCTGGCAGACCCAGACCTGGCAGGGCTGTGTGACCATGGCAGAGACACACCTGGCAGGGCTGTGTGGCCATGGTAAAGCCATGCCTGGCAGGGCTGTGTGGCCATGGCAAAGCCATGTAGCCATGCCATATCAGGCACTCTCTTCCTGCCTGGCCTCTCTACCTGGCCCCTGCAGATCAGGGACTGTTGTAATCTGTTTCCTCCTGGGGTCTCATGCAAGTCAGTTCCCGTAAATGTGTCCTAGGCAGACTGAATTAACACTGCTCACTGAGAACGTAAGGCTTTTGTTCTTGGAAAATGTTAAAATATTATGAGCTTAAGGAGATTTGTCCTGAAAGGAATTTTGAGAAAATTGCCCAGCATTAATGCCTTAAAATGCCCATCATCAAAAGCTTGATGGCTAAACTCCCAGGCAGTATATGGTAATGTAATAATTGATGCATCCCTGGGAAGCTCACACCTTTTTCTTGAAAATGCTGCATTAATACTTCTTTTTAAAGTCTTCATTGGGCTAAGGTAGTGCAAATATGTTTGTCTGTGCTAAGGAAAACTGGTTGTTACAGGTTGTAGATAAATTTGTTTTGATGATTGCCTTGTTTTAGGTGAATACTTTTTAGGAAAAACACATAAACGTTATGAAGTTAAATGACTGCATATTAATAATGCAGTGCACCAAGAGTGATGTTTGGCTTATTTTGAACCTATTTATTAGAGTTGGAGACATCGATAATATAATTTACCAAAGCAAAAGTATCATTTCAAAATGGACAACAGGAAGCATTTTCCAGAAATCCAAACTGTGCATGTAAATTAACAAAGCCTCTACATTAGAACTGGTAAGATACTTTTAATTTTATGTTGCTGCTAAAGCAGCTGTCTGTACATTAAAACAGCTGCATGGTTGCACTCATCTTTTTTCCAGTTCAGTCTAATAGCTTGTCAAATAATGTTGGGAGTAAATCTCAGGAAATGGTGAGATGCGTGTGGTTAGGGCTTTCTTGGGGGCTTCACTTGAGACAGTTTCTTGAGGAAGAAAATTGGAACCAGATATGTGAGCATATGTGGATTAATGGCACTGAGAACAGTTGTATTTTGAATGCTGGCTGAAATGATCAAGGTTTGAAATTAGGGGGTGTGTAAATTTCTGTTTAATGAAATAAATCACCTTTGAGCTGACTATAATGAGAGTTTCAGAGTAGCTCTGTGGAGTAGCTGGAGGTACTGTACACCTATGGCATTTATTAGGTCACAGGGGAGTTCTAATTCCACATGGAAACTCCCAAGCAGTGGTACAGAGGGATTGTATTCCCTCCAGCACCAGAGAAATGGGGAGCCCCTAACACTGTGATCCTTCCAAAATAACATTCTCCTTCTGCTGTCAACTGGTAAGAACCCTGTGGAAATCTCCCACAGTCATTGTTTCTCATAATGTCTCGTGGAAATTGCTGAGAAATATCAATAATTAGGAAAAAATTACACTGAGTTCTCCTCTTTTTCAAAGATTCTTCCTCAAATCTTCCCCTTTACTACAGTCAGTCAAAAAATTCCAGACTGCTAGTACACCAGTATATTAATACAGTTCCACAGGATCTGTCATCTTAGTTAACATCAGCTAAGTACCTGCCTTAATGTTTCCACCTTTTGAATATGTATTAAAAATATCAGACAAGTTTGCAATGCAATGGTATATTAGCAAAAAAAAATTAATTGCTGTATGTAATGAAGAATGTACATTGGTATTATGTGTGCTATTAAAATAAAATTATCTGCAACTTTAAATAATATTTATTTTAAAATTTAAAGCAGGTCATCTTTGAAGGTGAACAGGCATGGCCCCTTGCCAAAAGAACAATCAGATTTTCTGCTGTAGAATATATAGAAAATCATAACAAACTTAATTATCTGTACCACTGCTACAGGCCTTGCATATCTTAGCACTCTTGAGATTTAGTAGATTGTATCACATCTTCCTGATTAGCAATTGTGACTGAAAAATGAAACATTCTGACTTACTGAAATTGAAAAAATAAAGGTTCAGTTTAAAAATAAGACAATCTGTGGACAGCCTCATTTTTAAAAGTACAATGGCTTACAGAAGTGTTTAAATTTCAGTGCATTATCTCAAACTACCTTAATTGTGTCATGTGGATAAATACCCACATCGTTTTCATTTTCTCAGATCTCATCTCTTCTGACCTCTTTAGAGGTCAGTATCTCAGCCTGATGATTTGGAGAATTTCTTGTTATTATTAGTACTTTTTAGGTTTTTCTCACAGAAAACTTAGTACAACGATCCATTTTGACAATTTCTAGATATCAAGAATCCATGCAGTATTCAAAATCTCTTACTTTTATCTGAAATTCCTGGGTTCTGTTGTCAGATGAGTATGTCTGAAGAGCTCAGAAGTCTCAAAGGTGAACTTTCTCTGAGGGATATTAGAGGAACGCCCAGATGCTGGACAGGTTACCTTGGGAGGAATACCCTCCTGGCTGAGCTGAGGGAAGGAGCCAGGACAACATTTGTTGAGGAGTGCAGAGGTGTGGGGAGTAGGTGAACATTTCAAAGGGGAGGGCTCTTTTTGTGGCTGTGAGTTATGAAGCCATGTTTTGCTTTCTGTTCTGTATTAACATTCCCTTGCTATTGCTTATGGGTAAAAAGTTAAATACTAATTTTCTGGCATTGTCTCAGAAGCTGTCAGTGCCTTTGGATTCAGATATTGGCATTTTTTATAGGCAGAAAATAATGTATTCAGCGGGGGCTCGGAGTGCGGAGAAAACCACCAGAGTCCCTTTGCTGCTCCAGCAGCTCCAGAGGTTCACAGAACCAGCTGTCCCTGCTCCTCATTTTCCCAGTCCCCTTTGGCATCTGTCTCCAAGCTCTTGGTTTCCCTGTGCTGGGCTCTGCTGATAGCATGTGTTGCCTTTTCTCCAGCTGTGCCCAGGCTCGTGCTCCGTGGCTTGGCTGACGCCTGCCTTCCTTAACCATTCTTTCCTGGAAGTGCTGCAGCCTGCTTACACCCATTTGAGCACGGTAACTCCATTTCAGCTTAATTCTCTACTAATTCTTCGCAAGCTTTCAGTGCCTATCAGAAATATCTTTCCAACATCCTCCAGACACCGTCTTCTCTCTCAGCTTGAGAAATTTCAGTTTGTGCAGCCCAGCCAACTGGAATCCACAAAGGAAATCCCTCACCCAGCTCCTCTGGCTCAGCCCTGACCAGCTCCAGCTGCAGCCACACTTGCCAAGGCCAAATGTAGAGCATGGACAGAAGCAGCTGATCAGGGCAGGAGCCCTGAACTCCTCTGGACTTTGGCTTGCTAACAGGAACAGTCATCAGGGCATTCTCTTCATTTGATAGTGATTTCAGATGAGAGGAGAAATGACATCTCAGTAGTGTGGAGGAAGCATGCGGTGCTGATCTTACCGTTGTGCAGTGCCTGTGAGTGGCTCACAGGGAGAGCAAGGGCAGTGCTCTGGGTGTTTGTCTTCCAGAGGCCCTAACCCACAGAAAAGCTACTGCAAATACTTACATCTCTCTCCTTTATTGTTAGGGCTATTCGTGTGCCTAATTTCAGCTGATTTGTTGGGTCTAGAGCAGATGAGAACAAGCTTTGTTCTTCTGAGCTTTCTTTTGCAACACACCAGGTTCCCCTAGTATTTCCGTCTGTTGGAGTGAGAGGATCACAGGGGATTTTCCCAGCTCCCTGCTCTACAGAGCTGTTGTGTGCCAGGGGCTGGTTCTCCTGCCACTTACTCTGATCTGAAGTGAGAGAAGGTGATGGACAGGGACAGGGGAGCTTTATTTCTTGACTGATAATTCTAAAGCAAGTTCTACAGTCAGTCATCACCTAGGGTGATGAGTTACCTGGTCATGTCACATCAGAAGTCAGATTATCCTTGCAAATCACCTGCTTTTCTAATCAGATGGTGTTCTGAGGAGAGCCTCTCACTGAGCTGCAGCTCTGGCCTCAGTCTGGCTGTGTCAGGCCTTGCCGAGTGCACATGTGCTCACCCACACACGTATGCATGCACACCCCCCCCACCATTCTGAGTGTTTGCCTCATGTGGGATCCTAGTTAATATCCTCCTTTTACTTGTCTTCAGCATGTGTTTATCAGCTGAACTAATGTCTGTTTGCTTTCCCAGCTGCATGTTACAGGCTCAGATTACTATTCACTTTAAAAATCAGCACTGGTTTAATTAAAAGTAATTTCCAAACTGTCACTGGAGTGCCAGATGCAACAACAGGAATCCTCCTGCCTCTCACTTCTTCTCTCCTCTCTAAAATACCCAAAACTAATCCAAAATAGATTGGCAATATTAAGCCTTTAAAAGAAAAAACATAGCCAAAGAAAAGCAGCATTTACAGGTATGTCAGCCCCATAGAATGAGCTGCAGTATATCAACCCACCTTGAAGAACTGAACCCAGAACTTGTCCCTGCTTCATTTGCCATCATACTCATAAGTGTCATATTTATTGCTCTGTATTATTTGAAGTTGTATTTTTAATGTTGAGGAAATGATCATAAAATGTATTGCAATACTTAAACATCACTATGAAAGTGAAAAATTGATTTTTCCATAAAAATATACTCTCCTGTGGAATCGTAGCCCTAGTGAAAATGTACTCCCTGCTCTAAGGTGTGCTTCCTGGATAGTGTGCTAATATTGTACCTAGATGTATTGTCTGCAGGCACTGGACACAACCCTCTGGGTGTGCAGGAATTAGATAAGGAATAATTCGTTTGTATAATAGCACCCCTCTTGTAATCTCCTGTGCAATACTCTAAAATTAATTCAGGGTCTCTCCACAGAGCTTATCTACTGTCCCAGCATTGGAGTGTTCTTCTCCTGCATTTGACCTGGGCAGCAACTGTTTTCTTACTTCATTCTGTTAGAACTGAAGCAAGTTCTGTCCAGAATGGGTAATTTACGGAGCAGCTCTGATCCTGGAGTCAGCCTGTTTTTGCAATAAGTGGCTCCTGGGTTTAGTTGAAGAGTTAAAAATAAATGTGCCCCAAATCAGGGGGATCTGTGCCTGGTGTGATGGAGGGTGGTCATCCTGCCTGTGTCAGGGTACATCCTGGACCACTGCTCGGAAGCTTGGACCCCCGTCCTTAGGAGAGTTCATGTGCGTGACCTGGGTTATTTACAGTGGTGCTGACCTGTAATTCAAATACGCTGTTACTCATGAGACTGTGTCTGTAGCTTTTTAAATATAAATTACCATTTAGCCTTCTCTTTGGGGGATTCATACAGTTAAGGCTTGGTTGGAAAAAGGAGAATCTCTGCTGCTTATTTTGAGCTGAAAAGTTCATTGTCCAGTGCTGGAAATTTGATTGACCTTTTCCCTGTTTGCAGAAAATAACTTTAAGCCCTTGCTAGCATGGTTTGTACCAGAGAAGCTCTTAGCAATACAGTCTGTCTCTTGCTCTAAAAAGTTTTGAAGGCCGGAGCACTAATCAGTCCCACAGGTTTCTGCCCTTACTCCCCTAGAGATACTTGCTGCCCTCAGCCAGAGTTTGTTACAGCCTTTGATATAATCACAGTTAGACCTGGAGTTATGGGCTGTTGTGGTTTTCCATCAGAGACATTACCATGGATGACTGCTTATGGTGACTCTCTGTCTTCTAAAGCTTCTCCCAGGCAGAACATGGGACATTGGGCCATTCCCGTGTATATTTCCCACTAAAATATTCCTGTCTCTGTTTCCAGTTGCGCATATTCACTGGCACAATCACAAATAATCCCAAAGCTGAGGGACTGTATAGCCACATAGTGAACAGTGTGGCAGCTCCTCTTTTGCTTTACTGTTCTCTTTTAACAAACACAGCTGCAGAACATTTGTGTCATGGGCTTTCACATTTGTAGCCGAGTCTCAGATTGACTTTTGGTATCTCACATTCCACCCTTACACTCCTTGGTCACTAGAATCTGCTTTGTCATCCCCTTTTCCATTCTTTGCAATATCACACTTATTTCGGGTGTTGAGCTGGGGTGATGTTTTCTCCTTGGTGCTGCCAGAGGTCCTCAAGTGACACCAGACTGTGAGTGTGTGCAGAGCCATGAACTCCCATGAGTCCTGTGCTGTTAAACCCACACTGCAAAGTACAGTCCTGCTTCTTTGGAACTGTTCAATGATGAGAAAATACAGCACAATATTTAGAGCTTTGTGGAGAACACTTAGGTCCCTTTAATAGAAATAGGAAAAACCATTGGGAATGTGGCGCCTGGGGGAGGGTTCACACAGAGCACTCATTTTGGTAATATCTAAATGGGTTGTTACAGCTTTTACTGCACTGATGTTTTCTAACTCATGCTATCCTGAATTTTAAGATGAAACATCATTTGAACAGAGTGGGTTTGAGTGGAGTGGGCTTTAAGGCAAAAAAACTTGGAGAAGGGCTTGTGGTGAGTGCTGCCATTTCATCAGTTGAAATGGCACTTTGCCTCTCTCAGTGAGCTGTGATTGAGCCCTAGCTATTCTGCTCTCCATCACCTGTGGCAGATTCTTTCATCACAGTGGATTTCCATGGAGATGGACCTTGCTCAAGCAGGGCTTCCCATCAATCCCACAGTTCTCCTGGTGGAAGCTGAAGATGAGCTGAGTGCTGCAGAGGGCCATATACACCTTGTGTAGCTGATGGTAAACGATGACAGCCTCTCTTCTCAGCTCCTCAAACCAGCAGATATTGTCAAACTTTTCTCCCTTATGTGTGAAAGGTACTTTGATTCATGTGTGCTCCAGATACTTGGTGTAAAATACCCTGTCTGGTGCAGATTAGGAGCATGTCACAGCCTTATTTCTTTCTGACTGCTTGAAGCTCAAGAAGAAGGAGCATTTTGGTAGCCCAGCTCTCACACAGGGTGCAGTGAGTGGGTGACAGTGGCTTCATGGCGCTGAGTAGGCAGTGTCAGTGTTTTTCAGAAGGTTTGGTGTGCCAGGGGAGATCTGTGGAACTCTCAGTATGTCACAGAAGGTGAGAGAGAGCTGAAGGGTGTTGGACTTGCCCAGTGAATCTGCACTTGTGTACTGGATGGCCACAAGTCCTCTTCTAGTATTTGTGGTATTTCCTTCCAAAGAAACACAATTTTGTAGTACTTGGATAGTGATCTCTAGCCCACCTACTTACATGGTATCAATTACAGCTCTAGTAGAGCTCCTTAGTCTTTCATCTTTTTTTCCTCATTATGCCCCCAAGACTTGTTTTCTTAATTTTACAGCTGGAGAACTGGTATAGGGAGGCAATGGGAAGTAGGCCAGTCATTCCACATGAGTTATGTTTTAACTGAGTTAAACCAGTTTTAACTGGTTTTAACTGAGACTCTTTAAAATATAATTAAAAGCTTTATTGTTCCTTGATTAATATGCTGCTGTGTTTCTAGTATAATGCCACATTATCCATACTGCTCCTCAGCTATTTTACAAATATTTCTATGCTGTGTTTATTTTGGCAACTGCTGCCAGATGTTGACTCTATGAAATCTTTCCAGCTTTTTAAAAGCTGCAATGCTGTTCTGTCTGGAAGATGCAGCCATGCCAGGGTATTGTGACATGAGGAATTGCACTTTCACCTGGGAGACCTAGCCTCTGCCCCTGGTGTGCCAGACTGAAGGGATGGGGAGCCAGAAGGGGGTCAGAGCAGGGTTTAGATTTGTGCTGCCATCTCCTAGCCTCAGGATTGGCAACAGAGCCCGGGTTTCTTGATCCCTGGCTGCCACCCCACTGTGCTGCTGGTCACTGAAGGTTTTTTTTTTGAGGTGAGACACAGGAGGGAAGGTGATAAAGGGAGCAGAATGACTAGCTGCACCCACTTCAGGGTCTGACAGATGATGGGGGCTGAAACAAACTGGGAAGGTGACCCAGGAACTTAAGTGTGCGTTTTAGTCCTGGAGAGCTCCAGGCAGAGAGGATCCTCTATGGAAATAGCATGGGATGTGACCCAGCCTGCCATGCCCACCTCTCTACAGCATTTTTGGAGTTACAGGCTTTAGAAATCCAAGAAGCAGCAGGACTGTGCAGTGTTTGTGCTGTTGTGTGGATCCAAGTGCATTGGTTTGAATTTTACACAATAAACCTCCATGGGAACACATGGCTTAGGCCAGGTTTCTGAGTGATGTTCATTGGCAGCACTCACACAACCAGATACAAATCTGGGCCAGACCTTGTAGTTCAAGGTATATATTAGATGTATGACTCCATGCTTCTGAAGCTTTTGGGGAAACAACTGGTTTGTGTTGCATTCTGTGGCTTACATAATCTTGTGCAGTGTTCTGTATGCCAGCTGCACGTCAGGACTTTGAGCCTCCTTTGTTCTGGGTGAAGGATAATTTCCCCCTGGAAAAGGGAAGGGAAAAAAGAAGCAACGACTTAACTTCTGTAGATTTATTTTTTTTTTTCCTTTTCCACAGACCTTTTGCTCTGAGTTTCAAGACAGAGACTCTATCACAAATGCTTTCTGTTCAGATCTGGGCATAGAAAAAATGTCTGGACAATCTGAAACATGGGGCTACTGCAAATATTGATGCCCTTCACAGGCTCCATCATATTTTAAATGACCTGTCTGGAGCCGATGGGAAATCGGAGGCTGCCAGGAAAAACAAATGGGACAAAACCAGCAGTGTCCCTTCCAGATATCTTCCATGGTGTGTCTGTCACTTCTGGGGTTTCAAGGCATGAAGCATGTCCCAGTGATCCTGTGGCTCTCTGACACTACATCAAGCATTTCACTCCTTGCAGTGTTTCTCCTCCCACTGCTTTAGGTAACAGAATTTAGAGTAAAGGAAGACGTCATCTGCTGCAGTGTGTTCATCTGGAACAGGCTTTTCCACTGCATGTAATATTAGGAAGTATAATTTGATTATTGCTAATTAGCAGACCAGCCATGCCTCTGGTAGTTGCAGGGATTAGCAGTCTTTATTCTGCATCATCATCTGAGACCTTTCTGTGCTGACAGGCTGTGCCATGGAGGACCAGACAGCCCATTTGAGTGCTGCAAAGCACCTTCATGTTAAGAGATCATTGTTCTGCTGAAATCAAATATGTAAAATAAATCATCTAAGGTTTTGCAGGCCATAATACAGTGAGAAAATACCATAACTCTCATTTTATTAGAACAAGGGGCTGATTAACAGACATCCTGCAATGTCTCTGAAGGGACTGGAAACCATCTCAACAGAAATGTAGATTTCACAGCCAAATGCACAGACCACAGTAATTCAGGTTGAAGGATGTGACCCTTGTAGGTAATTGCAAATCCTGAAATTCACATGATTTCAGGTTTTAGGCCCATCCATGTCCCCTTTGACTTTCATATTGCCAAGTTACTCTGGTTTTTTTTCTCAAAGTCAAGCTAACATTAATAAACAGCAGTTTGTTCCATTCCTGCAGTGGTTTAAAAAACAAAAACCACACAAAATCAGCCTAAAATATCCTTATCTTTGGCCCTGTGTGTTGTAAGCAATGTTACATTATTTAAGGGTCCTTTAAAGATTAGCCTAAACAATTCCCCATTTCCTTCCTATACAACCTCCAGTTATATTATTACCAGTCACTGTTTTGTTGTTGTTGTTCAGGAGGAAGTCTTTAAAAATACAACATGTTTAAACAGGTTGTGGTCTTAAGTTTTGGCATTGACATGAGCCCCATGTGTGACACTGCATGTACTCACTGAGCTTTTGAAGCTGTGCCGGGGCTGAACCCTGCCCTGGTCAGACACTGGGGCAATGCTTTTCCCTCACTGCTCTTGTTGGGAGGAAAGTCTATGTTTGAGAGCACTAGAAGAGTTATCTTCAGATAATTCATGATACCTGAGCCTGTCTGTTGTTGGGTAACCTGCACCTTCCTCCCATCCTCTCCGGCGACACTGAACCAGCCCCTGGCACAGGGTCTAGCTTGTTGAGGGTGCTTTATCCAGAGCAGAATCTTTTGTGTGCAGGCCTCTGTAGATTAATGATTTACTCTGGGGGACTGGAACCTTTAAAGGTTCCTTCCAAGCCAAAGTAGTCTGTGATTCCATGACTTTAGAAGGGGATGTGTAGAGGAAGCTGGGGTGATTTGTAACACCTGGGTGGCAAGAATTTGTGCATTTTCCCCGCTTTGACTTAGTAGCTGGTTTTCTTGCAGAGCTCCTGAGATCTGAGGAGAGGAAAAAGGATGCCCAGCCATTTTTTCAGTGTGCTACTAGTTTGCATACTCGGCACATTTTCTTCAAAATTAAGTGCATTCATTTGCAATGTTTTTCTTCCTTAAGGAGGTTTACTGATTGCCAACATGAAGAAATGTGGTCTTTGGTTTTGAGGATAGTTTATGAAAACAGCCTGTGCAATACATCTCTTAGCATGGGAGCTGGTTCACAGCATTGCTTTCAGGACTCAGCTGCTCTAAAGGAACAGGGCTAAACTGTAATAAATATTATTTCTTTGGATCAGTTCTGACATCTGAAGGAAGGTTCTTATTTTCTTATTATGATAATGAGTTGATATCAGAGAGATGCAGGGATAATGTGAGAGTGTTGTACATGGCTGTCTTTTGTTGTTGTTGCAGATCTTTTTGCACTCTAACCAACTCTATGGAGCCAGTTCCTAAGCATACACCCGTTTTAGCCATCAGTAAAAGCTCTTTGTGGAGATTCAGTTTAAGAAATAATGATTTCATCACAAATGAGTAAACATTATTGTATTGGGAAGATACTGTATCAACAAAGCTAGCAGCTTCTAAAGCTACTTTTATGGGTTACTATTTTGGGGCTTCATCAGTTTATTTTAAGCATCTGTGGATGTATTAGGAGTTCTTTAGCTTCCTTCTAAAGTGCATTTGTCCTCTTGCTCAGTTTACGGTGCAGGGTTTTTTCCTAGGTACTCAATCAACTCAGGAATGGAAGTGACTCTGTGATGGATGCTGTGGCTAAGGCTTGAGTACAGCTAATCAGGGCCTGCTTCCTTATCACTGGCTCTGGCAGCAAATGAGGCTGCTCTTCCTGTCCCCACAGGCAATCCCAGGTGCTGGGAGCAGGCAGGGGTTGCTGATGAGTCCCAGCCTCCCTTCTAGCCAAACCAGACAGGCAGCTCTGCTGATTCAGAAGAAACACATTGAAAGGCAGAAAGCCCAAAGGAAAAAAGACTGACCTAAAAGCACAAATCAGGAATGGAAGCCAACACTACTGATCTTGCTCTTTGGAACTCTTAAGTGTAGAGCCTTCAGGACACTCTTTAGGATGGGGTGGTTATAGTGCCAGCCTGGTTAGAAGGTGCGACGTTATTCATTTCCACTGGGGTGTAATGATACCACAATAACAGTGTAGGTGAGATGCCCCAGTGACATCCTGTGTACTCTAAGCCACAGTGTCCAAAATGTGATGCCTGCCTCTCAGACCCCTTGCCATCAGCCCAAGAAGAGCTGGCTGCAGTTTAGGTGCTGAATTTGCCCTCTCAGAAGTGTGAGTAGAACAAGGAACTTCCCTGATGTCTGAGACCCTGCAGTTGCGAGCAGGCTTGTACTTTGCACTGTGAAGGAGGAGGTCTACAAACCTGGAAATAAAAGGATTCTGGATCTCCAGCCAGCTTCTCTGTTAAGTGAATGCCACCCTTTTGTACTAAACTATTCCAGTTTAGTACAAAACAGAGCAAAACAAACAAGCCTCAAACAAAAGAACCAACACCAAAACAAAATCCTTTTGCAATGGTCAAGAAACTAAAGGGTGTTGGCTCAGAGAACGCTTCTGAGTAGCCAGCTGGGCTGACCTTCCAGTACCAGAACCATTTTCAGTCCTATAATGAAGAATAAAGAGTTGCACTTGTTTTTTATGATGCATCTTCTTTTAATTAGGGACAGTGAATGTTTATGATTGCATCCTTATGCAAGTTGAAATTAAACTACCAAAGGCATTTTCGGTAGAGTTGGGTATCCTTGAATGTAGTGGTGGAAGAAATGGTGTGGGAGCCCTGGCAGTGCTCTGGTGTCAGGAACTGAGGCTGTTCCTGGGGTTTAGGTGGGAAGGGGAGCAAGAGGTGTTGGTTGACCTCACAGAATGTGAGCTGTGAGTGCTTCTACTTGCAGGTGGCTCTCTGTGCTCCCCTTGAGGGGCAATATGAGCCAGGGGAATTTATTCCTCACTCCATAGGAGAGATGACCCGAGGAGATGTCTCCTGCCCTTTGGCTGTGGAGCAGTGCATAGCAGAGCTTCCCCTGCTGTGGGCTGCTTTGCTGATGGTAGGAGAAGGAATGCCTCCCTCCAAGTGGGAAGCAGGGATCCTATTGACTTTATTTGCTGATTGTTGGGAGAAGAGTGAAATCCATCCTTAACTTGGCTATGTTCCGAACAAAGCCAGATAAACAAACAGTACTTTTATTTTTACAAGACATACCCAGAGGAGAGAGGAAAAGCTCTGCAGTGTAGGAATGATTTTGAGGCCAGCACAGGTTACTGTTGGAAGGAGATTATTCAAGGAGTACATTGACCAGAGGCAAAACCATGTCTCATTCCACCAGTGCTGAAATTCAGAGTGCTGGAAAGGGGTTTGACAGAAACGGGTTATACCTTCATGGTGACAACGATACTTTCCTTGTTTAGCTCTTTATGCCAAAGAAATGCAATTATTGCCTAAGAAAGCATTTGGGTTTATTAGCTTAACTCTGTTAGCTGAAATTATATATTATGATGTGTCTTAGTCCGAGTTCTGTTTGCAAGGCATTAAGTTCCTTCCTGTAGTTTAACTCTTTAAACACGTTCAAGTATACAGCAGATGTTACCAGGCAAAAGAGCATTCGATCTCGGGGCTGTTACAACAAGGATATTTGATGTGCATTTTTAACTGGTAGGGAAGAACAGTTGCTGTAGTGCTGCGTGTTGACTTAGGCTCTCCTCAGGGTGGGTTTCAGTGTGCAAACCATGCCAGGGAGAGCTGCCCTTGTGAGCATGCCCCAGCTCCAGGGGGAGAGCAAGGGGCAGCGCCTCAGCCCCGGGGCTGTCTGTGGACCTCACAATTGAGGATGTGACCTTGAAAATAGGCAACGAGTGCAGAATGCTGCAGTGCTGTCTGGCCCAGCCTGTGGGCACGCAGGGGCAAAATCACAGCAGGGTGAACCCATCCAGCTGTGCTAGAGGCTGTCCTGGTACCCCGGCACAGACACCTCTTACAGAAACAGTTCTGTCATTGCCAAGGAGTCTGTGCATTCCCAGCTCTGTCTGTAAGGCTAGGGCACTAAGCTGTGCCCTTTCTGGCACTGGCCTCGTGCAAGGGCCGCTGTGCAGGCTAATTTAATACAGATTGACACCCCTGGCCAGTGAAGTGTTAGCAGCACAAAGGTGGGTACAGAGCAGCTTTGAGAAATAGCATCTCTCTTTCACAGTCTGTTGTATGAATGGTGGAGAAAGCCTCCCAGTTTTGTCACAATCGGTGTCTTTTCTAATAACTTAAAGGGTTGAATTACTTACATGTGGGGCTAAAATAGCTCTAAGTGCATTTTTATTGCCTGGCTCTGGAGCTACCATTTACAGGTTTAACAGCCCTAATGCTTTAAATAAAAGGAGAAGGAGTATATGTGGTAGAGTGTTCAAAAATGATATATGCCTTGTTATTTGGACACAAGTACAGCACTAAAAGTCCTGTTCTGTTTTTTACAGAATATTTTTCTTTTGTAGACCCTGGTTTTAAATATCCTACAATGGACCAGTAAACATTGAGAGGCTTTGAATGTGTAAAAAATGCTGTTATATAAATCTTATGGTTAAGAAAATTAAACTACTCATGTACAAGCATATACTGAAAATATACCAATTTTGTGGACTGTTTCCACACCCAGAGTTAGTTTTTTTACTTTTTGTGAAATTAATATTATTTTTGCTTTCTTCTCCTGCCCTCTTGTTTTGGTGTATTTAAGAAACTAAAGTCAGGGAAATAGCTCACTGGAGAAGGAGAAAGCTCCAGTATTTTCAGCATCTAGAAAACAGAAGAAGTGCTAAAGTAGCAGCATGAGATTTTTTTTTTTTAATTACTCAAAAAAGGAAAGATTGACATTCACAGATTGCTCAACTTCCTTTATATTCATAAATACCAGAGCAATTCAGCAGAGATAAGGGTGATAATCCCTTCTATAGATAAGGAGAGTGAGGCACAGTGGTTTTCAGTTCACACAGACTTAATTCTGCAGAGATCCCAGATCTGTCCATCTTCATCCTTCATTACTGGGCTTCGTCCTGCCTCTCCTGCAGGCTTGTGGTTGCTCCCTTAGAGCACAGGGGCTGTGGCAAGAGGCTCTGGCCCTTCTGACTCTAGCATGCAGTGGCTGCTGCAGAGTGCAGTTAATCACAAAAACTTACAGCCTGAACTCTGAGCAAGTGCTGTTGATATTTTTTTTAATATAATTAAAGACATTCACTGGTCTTTCCGGCAGGTACCTCCTTAAAACTTCATATTCTTCTTTTTAGGTACAGAGCACATTTCATACCTCTGACAGGTTTTGCTTTTAGGCTTTAACTGACCCCCATAAAAATCAGTGAATAAGCAAAACCCTGGAAGGAAAAATCAAAAACTTCCTGCATCATATGTTCCATGATGCCTCAGGAGTGGTGTCACGTGAACTTACCTTCTGTCAAGTGGCACCTGGTCTAGCTTCTCGCATATTCAGGATGCCACTTCTTTTCTATAGAGAGTTTTTAATAAACCTTGTCAGAACAGGCTTTGAGTAAATTCAGCATCTTATGCAAAATTATTATTTTTGGTGGAAGATGTGGATGGCATCCTGAATTTACAGTGATGAGCTTTCAAGAAGTAACATCTATTTGCCTGTTCATCCAAGTGTGCTGTGTTTAATTACTGAAAATATTTTTTATAGGTCCCTGATTCAGTGTTGTGACTTGAAATTTTTTGCATTTTTCTTATTATGAAAGAGTATCTTAAAACTGTGAAATTAGCACTGCACATACACTGACTAGAGCTGAGCCTAGCACTACACTGTTCTCTCTGAGGAAGGAGAATTATAGCAGAAGCAAGGTTTTTTTCTCTTGTATCTCCCTTTGCAAGAAGTCATCTGTACTGAGCTGATGTGCTAATCATTCTTTGCTGTAGTGTAATTCCTAGAGTATTCTAGCCATTCCCATTTCCTCCAGCAAAACCTTAATCATGATGTATTTTGCTTTTCTGTTAGCCATTAGAAGTATAATTGTTCTTCCTTAAGTCATATTAAATTATCCAGCTGATTACCTGCTGCAGCAGATTGTCTGGATCATCTTGCACTTTACCCACCATGAGTCCCTTCTCTGCAGCCCTAAGAAAGGAAGCATGTGCAGATTCTTCCTAACAAGTATCTTGCAGCATTTTCAGTTTACCAGTCATTTATTCAAACTCTGTATTTTTTAATGACTCCACATTTTTTATTCTCATTCTTGAAGCTGTCTTTTTGTAACAACTGCACAGTTAAACCCCTAGAATTTACTTTCACACTGCATAACTCACAGAGAATGCTCTGCCACGGAGGTGTTAAGTTGGGCAAAGAACAAGCTCTTTGCAGTGCAATGGTCACCATCTCGTGACCTTTTCTAGTGCCTGCTCTGCTCTTTTGCCTAATGTTCCTGACCCACCAGTTGAGAAACAGTATCATGGACAGTTCACGCAACCACTAAACAGAATTTTTCAAGTTTATTGAGTCTTGGGGCATATTTCATTTGACACTGTTTTCCATGAGCTTTTGCTCCTTATTAGGGAGAGAGCCTTTGATTGTGAATTCATATAATACTCCTTACAGAGAAGCCAGGGTTCCCTGAAAAGCTCTCAGGGAATCTAATACAGTTCCCCTGCAATTCAAACTTTTCCCTACACTCCTAAGCCATTTGGCCAAGGCACAGTTTGGTCTCTGTTTGGTCCCTGCCATACCAGATAAACATTTTTGAAGGTGCTAAAGCACCCCCATCACCTTCCACCATTAGGCTTCCATTCATTTTCCCCGTGGTTTATCTCCAGTGCTTAGCTGGTCTCAGTGGGGGTAATGAGGGTGTCAGTGTGAGTCTGTTGTTTTGAAACAAAATGGGGGGAAGGAGCAGCACAGAGTTTCTCAGGTGGGTGAGCCATGGTCCAACAATACCTGCTTGTATCTTCCAGTGCTGTGCAGGCTGTAGATGATAGGCTGAATTAAGAGATCAGATTTGTGCCTTGAGTGAGGAAGAGTAAAACAATTCACAAGGGGCAAGAGCCCACATGGTGAATATTTCAGTTATATGCTACCTGTGGTGAGCTGAGTGAGCAGAACAGATGGGGATTCTTTTCTGCCTTACACTTCCAAATCTTACTGAGGCTGTTCCTGAGCAGAGAGGCAGTGCAGAGACAATGAACTGCGCCAAATTCACGGCTGGTGGAAGTGGTGCTGCCTTTGCAGTTGAGTTGCACCAGATTGTGCTGTTTGGGAAGTTCAGTTTTCTTCAGTAATTTTCACTGTCTTCTGAAACAACATTGCTCAGGATCCTTTCCCATGCCTGTTATTTTCACTACCTCGTTCTCCCTTGCATTAACCAGTATTTTAAAACCCTTCCTTCCTCTTCAGGATGTGGTCTGTAAGTGAGCCCCCCAAAGCCAAGCTATCTCACAGTTGGCTCAGTCCTGTGAGGAATGCATGGAGCTACCATGGCTGAGCCAAAGCTGAGTTTGACCACACATGTAAACTCCAGGTTTTTGGAACAGCTGACGAGGGCTTCAGTATTTTTTTGTTCTCAGCCTTGCCACACCAGCCAGGCATCAGAGGTCCCAGCAGAATTCACTGCCCCAGCTCTTGACCCAGAAGGATGCCTGTATATCCCTCTGCCTGGGATGCTGCTCCTTGTCCCCACACCTTGCAGGACTCACTGCTTTCAGGTTCCCACTTGACTTTCTCTGAAACCTTCCTCTCCCTGGAAGAGATCACAGCTCTACTGCTGTGATTGACGTGGGTGCCAGGTTCTTCCCTCAGTACTTTCAGGTGCTACAAAGCAAATGCTTCTCTTTGTGTCATATGGGCCTTGTTCATTGCCTTTTTGTAAACTTTCTCTCATGTTATGTGGATGAGAAAACGTGCAGTTTGAATTCCTTATTCTGATAAAACATTCTTTGGGTTTTTTATTTTGTGTGTGTTTGTGTGTGTGTGTGTGTGTGTGTTGCAATTCAGAGGGTAAACCTAAAGAAACAGGCAGATAGACAGATGCTTTGCTGAAATCCTGTGTCAGGCACCTGACTTAGCTAAAGGCTGCACTGTATTCTAGCCTCAGGATTAGCCTCAGTCTGTGCAAGTGACAGTATGGGTTTTAACACCCTGGAGAAGCAGGGTTTAACCTGGAAGTAAAGCACCACTGTTCTCTTGTGTAGGTGATGAAGGCTGACTGTGACTGAAGAACAGCAGACTTTGTTTTCTCTTCTGGGGGAAATGTCAAAGCTGTTTTGCTTTCCATACCTGGTCTTGCTTGCAATTTTAGTTAATTTTATGTTCTGTAGTAGTATATACATAGACAGGAATACATTAGAAAATACTTGTTCACCTATGCAAGGTGTTTTGAAAGTTTATTAGACAACAGAGATTGGGAGGCAATCCATGGTGCTATAAAAACAGAATCACAAAAGCTATTACAAGGATATAATGTATGAAGAAATTTATTTCCTTCAGTTATTAATAGAAAGGCTTAGGGTTTTTATGCCTGGTTTTTATGCCTTTGTGCTTTTGCAAGCCACAGACACTTTCCTCAGTCTGAAGCATGGTTTGGCCACAGCATATTTTCATCCACAGCTGAAAAACACCTAAGGAAGGAAAAAGGGCAGGGCAGGGGTGGGGGGGGGGGGGGGGGGGAAATCC
>VXAC01003579.1:11940-152748 GCA_013399225.1 Rhipidura dahli | reverse complement strand
TAAGTCATTGAGGGCTGAAGCAAACTCGGTGTTTCCTTTTCCTGCAGTCAAACAAGGTTCTGCAAAGGGCAGGATATTTTCTGAGCAGCATCTGCAGGGATGTGTTGGGGAGTCCTGCTGGGATCAGAACTCACCTTCAGTCCTAGTCCTGAGTTGGCCAACTATATTTCCACAGTTTAATTTCATGGGTTTGAAGCTCAAGGAACATCAAGTGTCACTTGCTCAAGTTTCACACAAATTCTTCTTGCAGAAGCTGTCCTTAGGTAGCAGTAAAACAACGCACCAACCTGACAGACTCACTCAGCTCCTCTCCTGGGTGCAGTGTGGGCACTGCCAACCCTTGGGCAAAGTCCAGGAGTGCCAGTCCTGCCCAGGGATATTTGTGTTACAGAATTCCTAATTCCTTTGGTGTGTCTGTGATGTGTGTGCTTTCTGGAGAGGGATTCCTCAGCTGCCCTAGCTATCAGGTTGTGCTGGGGAGTGCAGGATTTGGTACTGGCTGTGGGCAGTGGCTTCCAGGATTTGGAGCATCCTCACAGTTCCGTGTGTTTGCTGGTTCTGCCTGCTCAGAGATGACACGCTCCAGAAACTGTTATGTATCCTTCACAGACCATGTAATGCTTTCCACATTGAGTAAAATAACTTTGGTTTATATTGTTAGTTTTAGAAAACATAATTGGCAGTGGTGGTGTGGCTTCCCATGGAAACCTTTGCTTGTTGGATAGAGAGCCTGTCTGTGACCCCACCAAGCAGCTCCTGTCAGAGGAGTGGCAGCTTGAGATCACAGGCAGAGCTTCTTTGTAGCTGCAAGAGACACCCCCGTGGTCAGGGGTTTCTGCATGTTGGGAACAGGGAAATCTGTTAATGCACAACGTGGGGATTATTTATGGATTCACTTTTTGTGGTGGATGTGCTCGTGGGGGAAGCAGGAAAGGTTGTGTTCAGTGTTGAGAACATTCTATTTATAATTTTAGTTCCTTGCTAAGGTTTCCATGCCCAACACAAGAACCATGAATGTCAATTCCTTTGCACGAGAAGCAGTTTTCCCTCTCTTTGCCTGCTGTATTAATTAAGCCATATTTGTGCCTATTCCTGTAGTATTAAATGCATCTCTTTTTAGCAGGAAAATTCATCCATATTCTAAAAATATTTAAGTAGTTTATTCTGTTATTTTAATAGATAAGGTTGCTTCTATATAGTAAGAATTCAAGCAGTAACCCAACTTAGACTAGGTTGCCCTCATAAATTATATCTTCCTAGGAAGAAGAGAAAATCAGAAGTAATATAAGAGCTTTAGCTAGGGAAAAGGCTAATAATGTCAGTAACCTCATGATTTAAAGTATGGAAATTGTCTTGCAATGTGAAATTTATTATGTTTAACATTCATGATACTGTTGGACCATTTAATGAGAAACAACATGATTGATTTTCCATAATGAGCTGTCTACCAAAAATATTGAGGGGAAAATTGTCTGTTGGCCCCCTAAAGAATTTTGTGAAACACAGTTGTTCAGATGCCATTGAAATAAGGAACTTAACCTTAGAAAGATTTTTTTAAAAAAAATTAGAAAATTATCTGGTATTGCAATTAAATATGGAAATTAAAAGTCGGATGAGTTAATATAGGCAGCTCTCTGAATTTCAAGCTTTACATTAGAAGCTCAAATACTTACCAGCCCCTGCGCCCCCCCCCCATAATAAGTGTTATTTGAATTAAAATCCCATTTTGTTGTTCAGTGGTTGGTTTCACTGATAGCATGTACTGGTGTTCAGGCCCTGTGTGTTTGTGGATGCAATGTCCACGCAATGGATCACCATCCAAAGGGCTCAGCCCCAGGCACTTCTGGGCCTGTGTCACCTATTCCAGTTATAATGTGTGCTGTGACCCACACCTGCTGGGAGACACCCAAAATCTCACCTGTGTGCTTGGGAACAGGGTCATGCTCAGCTGCCCACATGGGAAACCTGAGGAAAGGAGCCCTCAGGGATAAACAACTTTCTTGGTGATGCTCTGTCCTGTTTGTCACTCTGGACAAAGATAGGATCAGCAGTACAAAATGCACTCAGATGCCCCATACCAGTTCCTGCTTTAAAGTGTGGTTCAGAGCTGCTGTCAGTGACACTGACGCACATCCAGTATGTTTCTCATGTCCAGGTTCCCATCTCCATGAAACTACACCTAAATTTGGGTGTTTATTCCTAAACCACCTCGTATACTACAAAACCTCCTGGAAAGATTTAGTGGCCAGACTGTACAAAGGGCATGAGCTCGGAGGCCTCGGAGAGCCTGGGAGTCTCCGTTGCCTTGACCCAACGTGCAGGACACTGGGCACAGAGCAGGAAGCTTTTCCTGCCCTTCGGAGCATGTAAAGTGCATACCCAGAAGGCAAAGGGACTGTACTAAGGCTAGCAGACTTCAGAAGAGCTTTTTAGTACACAGTAAGATGCTTTATAGGCATTTAGGTCTGCCATTTGATATTGATGAACAGACCTGTAGTAGCCATTAGTAAAGGAAGGGCTCAGTCCTGATGGCCCTCTGACACCTCAGTCCTGTTCATGCTCAGGCTACCACTCACATCCAAGGAGACTCATTTTTTCCCACCAATTTTGAAGATTGGGCAAGATCTGCCTCCAGTAGACTGGAATCTCACTACCTGAGACTTCTTTAAAAATTGATACAATTTAAGATACATACTCCTAATCATTGATTGATTTTTTGAAGTAATATACTAAATACCTCTATAATGCAGTGGGTTTGTTCCATTATGTTTCATTCATTTGTTGAATTCCATGTTTTATTGCCACTGAAGTTATCTGAAAGTGAGTCCTATGAATATCTTTGGACCAAGTTCCCTGAACTCTGCCACTGCACAGCTGCTATCTGGACAGTCACTAGAAGAAGTTAGCAAAAATGCTGCTTGAAACCCCTTCAAATAACTTCAAGCATTGCCTTAGTAGTCTCCAGTGTATTGCCCATGGGGGCTGTCTTCCCTCACTGGCACAATACAACCCTGTCATTCCACTGGATGGGAGCATAAAAGAGGATTTTGGGAAAAGCATGTTTCTGAAGGAAACACTCAGCTTACCAGCCACTAGCACTCTCCAGTGCAGAGTTTTATGCAGCCGTATTCAGCAGTGGCCTCATGATTATACTGAAATAAAATATTCTGGTTAAATTGTTTCATCCTTGAAATAGTTCACAACTGAAAGCCCCCAGGGGAAAACGAGCGTGTAATTTCCTAGCTATTTTAAACCATGTAAGCACCAAGAAAAATAGTATGATTCATTTATTTTGGAGTATGTTGATTAACTAGCAATTAAAGCTTTATACTGTTTTCTTTATGGAACAACAAAGGACAGTTTAATGCTTTTACTTTAGTTTCAGCTCATTGGACTGGCTTCATACCTGGTACAGACAGATTAATACTCTGAAAGCATATGAAGTACCTGCATGCAGCTGAACATGGCCCACTTAGCTCAAAAATATGATGGGTCTTCACAGAAGGAACTTTCATTCATTCACAGCATCTGGTTCCATTACATTCAGCCCAATCAAGCCATGAAATTGAAATTAAATTACTTTTGACAGTGGTGGTGGATGAATGTGGTAAGAATGAAAGCAAGGTGGGGGGAAGGAAATATCTGCATGGCAGAAGAGGCTCTAAGCAAGGACAAGCTGTGTAAAGTGCCTTTGAATTTTCAAATGAGTGACTGGGTGCGTGGGAAGATGAACTTGGAACTATTCAATCTTTCCAAAGTGCATTTCACCTGCTCTTTAGAATTTAGATTGTGACTGTGTAACATGGCAGTGTAGCATAACCCTTTCCTGCACAGGTTCTGCTGCCCACCTCCAGGTCCCTTTGGTGGGTGACAGGGGAACACCCCTCACCCCCAGCACCCGCTCCAGCACCCCTCTGTGCTGCAAACCCTGTTGCTGCCCAGCATTTGTCCCTGTGGGTAAAAGTCCTGCTGCTGCTGCCTTCCTCAGCTGTCCTGGGGCAGCAGCATGGATAGAAGGGCTGGAGAGGAGCAGGCAGCAGGAGGTGGGTGGGGTGGGCTGTGCAGGAGGATGGGGGGAGGATGGGAAAATGTAGAGCAGGAGGAAAACGTGGGTAGAGAATAGGGGCATTATGCAGAACCTGAATAGAATCAGCATTGGAAAATGGGCTGTGGTTTCTGACCTGAGGACTCTGCCACCTCACATGTCACATGTGAGCAGGGGGAAGGTGGGCTCTGTGTGTCTGGCTGTTGGGAAGCATCAGGTGATAGTGTTGCTTGCTGTTTTGAGGTCTGTGGTGGTCTCTGCACTCAATAAAAAACTTGGTGCAGCTTCTAAGCCACCATTACAGTAATCCCCACTCACCACAACTTGAAAATTAATTGCCTGCAGCAGGGTAGGAACCCATGCAAAGTAACCTGTAATGCAATATGTGAGGGGTTTGTGCTTAGTGTATGTGTGTTACACAGTTACAAATACAATGTCTGGTCTTAGGCATCCAAGTTCAGAAAGGTGTTCCCAGCTCCCTGGGCAGTTGCACTGAGCACCTCAGGGGTATGGCTTGTTCTCAGTGGCACTGCCTGGGACAGCTTTGAGGCCTGTGGAAAGATGAGCTCTGTTCAAACACACCAGTGCCACCCTCTTACACCAGGTAAGAGCTGGGAAGTGTAGCCAGATTATTTCCCAGGCTGAACTGCTGTGTCTGTGGGAGGACTGGACTCCATTTAGGGAAAGAGGGGTATGCTGAAGGGTATGGAAACACTTCCCTGTTCACAGGTGTGGTTGTGGTTTGTGCTCTGCACAAGTTGTCCCTGCATGACATCTCAGTGCCATAGCTTTCCACCAGTACGATGGCCATGTCCTGTGTCTGAGAGCTCATTTCCAAGGTGTTGGTAATGGGGATCACAGTCCTGACAGCCTGGGTCAGGCTCTGTGCTGGTGTCCCTGGGACAACTGAAGGCTGGGGCTGTCCAGCCTGCCCAGGGTAACCGGGGGAATTGGAGCTGTGGAAGGCAGCTTGTGTGTGAGCTGCTCCCTCCTTTAGTGCTGAGCTTGTTGCAGAGAACAAGTGTTTCATTTGATTTCTCTAAATACCTCATTACCTCTGATGAGAAGCTGCATTTTCCCTGCAGTTTCTGTGGTCCTGAACCAAGCCTCCTGCAGCTGTTGTGTATCCTGTTTGTGCTCAGTCACCATATTAGTCACCTCCACAGATATTTTCTGCACGGTTTCAGTACTGTTGCTTTTTAAACTGGCTTCTGAATGTTTCTGTGATTGTAGGGGAAGGATTTATTAAACATTAATCCATCTGGGCTTGCATGTACCCACCTCAGGTTGCATGGCTGGGTTGCTGCCACAGCTCTCAAGTGAGGTGGCTTCTGTCTGCTGCAGGGGCTGGGGTGCTACCCTCAAACCTGGATATGCCTTTTCCTCTCTCCTTTCAAGCACTATAGAAGAAAGGTACCCACAGGTGGAAATGTTGGACATTCTACCCCTATGTGTCCTGCCCTGTTGGTGAGTCAGGACTTTACTGAATGTTTTGATAAATACAAAAAATGATGAAGCAATCTCAAGGCAGGAGAGGATGCTAGTGCTCCTGCTGATGTGTTGGATTTCTCTCTTTGACTAGGGTAAGTTGCTGTTTTGGAGGAATTGTTGGTTTTGGTTTTGTGGTTTTTTTTCCTAATGTATTAGAATACACCATTTATTTTTCTAGGTTAGTGGGTAAGATCTCATGAAAATTGTTCCTGAAAACTGCTTGCTTTCCTTGTCCATGAACAGTGTGCCTTTTCATTACTATATTTAGCCTTCACATAAACATGGATAGTTCAAAAGCCAGTGTCTTTCTCTTTACACATCCAAGTCTGCCAGAAACCAGTCCAGAGAAAGCAATTTTTATTTACCACAGCGTTTCTCCAGCCTCACTATTTTTGGAGGTGTTTTCGAGGCAAATGTACAGAAAACAGCAGCTGTTTTAGTCACACACATGAAAATCAAGTTAGCTGAGGAATGAATTTTACAACGCATCACTTTTACTGTCATACCTGAAATGAGTGATTTAACTGATGACTATAATTTAAATCAAAATATTGCAGGCTTCATTCAGGAAAAGTAGGTGATATTTAAATGAGGAAATAAATCGGGATTGAAATTGGAGACTTTGTTTTCTGATGCTAATTTTGAAAATAATGAACACAGTTCATCTTGTTGCACACATTGCACAGCACCACTCTCCTGAGGCTCGTTGTGCTCTTCTGGTGTCCCTGGCTGGTCCTGCCAGGGGTCTCCTCAGCACCTTCCCAAGCTGACAGTGCCATGCCAGGGTGGATTCTGTGTGCCTGCAGCCCACCTGGTGTGTGTAACTAAACAGGCCTTTTCCCACAAGAGTAAAGACGCGGGTGGTTAAGACACAAAGAACAGATCAGCTGATAAGGCTGGGGATGAGCAGTGGGGCAGGAGCATTCTGTGTGTGAATAACAGCTGGCCAGAAATCCAGCAGGAGGAAGGAGAATCCCTGCTTGGTGTATGTGGAGAAAAAGACCGATCTGTTAGAATCTGAAAGGGATGAAGACTTGTGCAAAGGAAGCCAGCTGGGCTAAGGCTGCCTGGGTGGAAAGGCAGGGCAGCAGCTCCCACACTTACCTGGGACACGCCCCAGGTGTGATGTGTGTGTGAGGCACAACCCCGTGTCCGGGGCACTGTTCCTGCCAGGACAGGAATCTTCACTTCCCAGCTGAACATACTTGTGTTCCAGTGAAGAGAATACATCTCATCAAAAGAAGATGATCTTAAACCAGTAGGAAGAGATTTCGAAACAAAACCCCCCAGAAATGGGATAGAACCTGTGAGGCTCTATGCAACGTCAAATGCACTGCAGACAAAAGTGCCTCTGGGTACCCTGAGCAAGTGCACTGCAGACAAAAGTGCCTCTGGGTACCCTGAGCTCTGAAGAATATCATTAAAGGAAAGTAAAAGAGATCATTGCTTGATAAGGAAATTCAGGAGTGGCACAAACCCTTCATAATTTCAAATATGAAGTCTCTTCTGAGAGAACAGTAACTCAGGGATCCTGAAAGATTAATGAGGCTTTTGTGAACTTAGGGTTTTTCCATGTGTTTTTGTGTTGGGGTTTGGTGGGGGTTTTTGTGGATTCTTTCTTTTTCTAAAATAAAAGGGCTGTATGCTTCATCCCTTCTCTATAACCCAGAGGTGATTAGAGAGCTCCTGTGGAGTATCAAACTGCTATAGTGAGATGATAGTAAAGTTGTGAACAACCATATCTTAGGAAAAAATCTTTGAGCTTTGCCTAAAAAAAAAGAGGGTAGTAAGGACAAAACTGCCAGAGAGATAAATGTGTGCAAGGAAGAGTTTTATCACCTGAGATAGAAACTGAGTCCTGTGCTCCTTAAAAATAAATAAATAAATAAATAAAAGTACATTTAATCATTCCCTGAAAGTGAGATCCCTGCTGTAACAATTAATTCATAAAGCTGCCAGGGCCTCTCAGGCCTGTGGGAGCGCGGCTGGCATTGGTGATTAATGCTGCCTGCAGGTGTGCGGCTGGGAACCAGCCCTGGGGAGGGATCACAAATTACTTAACCCTGCCCAAGTGGGCTTTGTCAGGAGCCTTCTATGAACAGGTAACAGGAGGGGAAACTGTAATTTAATAGCAATTCAACAGCAGCTGTCAGATGCCTCTCTGGATGGGTTTTTCTTTGGCAGAGGAAAGGCCTTGGAAAGGATGGAAGGGCCCTCTCAGTGTCACAAGGCTGGAAGAGTCTGCAGAGGGAATACTCAGAGCTGCTGTGCTGGGCTGCCCTGGGCAGCTGCACCTGAGGGAAGCAGAAGAGCTGCTCTGCTCCTGTTGTCTGTTACAGCTGTCCCCTGGCAGAGCCACCAGTTAGGGGATGCCCAGGAGGTGCCTCAGTGCCTGCAGCCTGGGGAGAGGCCTGGCCAGAGCCTGGCTCGGCTGGATCAGGCCATGTGAGCAGCACCTGCTCTAGGAGCAGCTCTCCCGCCAGGAAATCAGGATCACCATCTCCTTAGGAGGGAAGCAGCAGTTCTGTTTAATGAGGGAAACAGACACTTGGCTGATATAACTGTGGCATGACTAGACTAAGAAGAGGTTTCTTCTTCTCTTTTTTATGTTTTTGTGACTTTTCTAAACAAGTGTACCTGTGCTGTCTGTCCTAGGCAGTTTGGCTTTTTGTTACCTTAATGTGGATTATCGTTATTTAAGATTAATAAACCATTTTTTAATTTGGTATGGCAGATCTGTAAACTAGATTTTTTCCAATTCAAAGAGTTTAGCAACTGCTCCAACTCCCCAGCATATCCATGGGGATACATCCTCAGGCTCCTGAGCCCTTGCATCTGGGAAAGCAGTGGGAGAAGGGCACAAGTCCTGGTTTGGTGGTTCTGCTCAGTGTTTCCATTCTGGAAGATCAGAGGTGTGCATTACACTGTGTGTAGGAAGGTGCTGATACCAGAGGAATACTGCTCAGCAAGGTCTGTGGCAGCTCCTCAGGAACAGCCCCTTCTGGGCTTTCCTGAAGGGCAGAAGATGTGTGGCCCCTGATTTTTTTAGAGAGGAGGCTGTGTGTGGAGCTTGGGAAGAGTATTTGTCTGGCTGGGGAGCCTGGCACAGCAGGTCCCATGTGGAGCAGGGAGAGGCCATTGAATTGACCTTGAGCTGCTGAGAGAAGCATGGCCAGAGCTTGGAAAGAGAAGCACAGTCACTCAGTTGTCTGAAAATTTCACACGAGGAATTCAATGCCAGCTCCTGAAGGGTGCAGTACAGGGTGCCAGGCATTTTGGGTCAGAGTTTTGATTTTGACATGGCTGGCAGCATCCCCGCATCAGTGTGTGCCTCTCTTTTCCTTGCTACCCAAACGCTTCAATTCACTGTAGTCTGCCTGGTTAATAAAATAAGTGTTCCTCCAAAAAGGCTGTGCCAGTTCACCACAGATTTTGACAGGCTGTGCAGCTCCCCAGGGAGTGAAGCCTGATTTGTAAGACTTGGGGAGTTCCTGGATTCCCTGTGCAGGGCACAGCAGACGGAAGGCAAGTGTTTGAGGGTGAAAGGCAAGGTCGCTACCACTTCCCGACCTGTGTGAGGAAGGCTTGGCATGTGTTGTTTGCATGATCAGGTACTTCATATGAAAAGACTAGCTTTCTTTAATTCAAATACTAAGTAAGTTGAGAGACCATCTAGCTTTCCAAGTTGATATGGATCTGGTTTTATGTTGGCATTAAACAAGATTAGGTGTAGTTTTGTGTTTCACGCATACTTTAAATGTACTGTGATAATGGAGTGGTATACTTTTCAGTCAGTCTAACCTGAAGAGAATTGGAGAGTTTATACTGAAATGAGGGGAATGCTTAGTTTTGATAAATTTTTCTTAAAGCATCAGCAAAATAAAGAGGCTGATGTCTAATGAAGCTTTTCGTGTGCCTCTGCATTCATGACAGCTAAAACAATTCTGTTAGATTAGAACTGTAAAAATGAAATAAAATGTCATCTGGGTGAATGATCTACTACCATAGGTGCTGAAAAACAATCCAGAGTAGGAATGGTGTAGGCAGCAAGTAATTAAATTACGATGACAGATGATAGGTTAATAAGGTGATTGTTATGAGACTTGTTGGTGGGCCTGCCATCCTGAGTGCTTCTCAGCAGCACTGGCTGCCACATTTGGAGGGTGGCAGCACAGAAGTTTGCAGTGAAATTTCCATGTGACGACTCTCAGGTTTGCAGGGAGAACTGCATCTTTTGCTTCCCATAATACTGTCTCTCTGGACATGTTAATCAGCTTCTTCATGTGACATAGCCTCAGTGGGTTCAAATGTTTATTTTCAAGGGCTGTAAAACAACCACGTTTATCTTTCCTTTTTAATAGATTAAGAGGGCAGTGCATAATAGTTAAGAACCAGTTCTGTAACTACTGAGCACATTCAAATCTGATTCTCAGCATCTGTGGAGATTTACAGAGTAACACAAGCTGACCAAAAGAATTCCAATTAAACCAGAGGAGATGAGGCATTTTCTCTGCCCTCAGCAGCACTGAGTTCTCACACTTTCCTCTGAGCTAGGTGAGCTTGCATGCAAGAGGAGGAAAAAGCAGTTGCTGTCCTTCCGGCTGGCAGAAGTGTTCTTTCCTGACAGAGGTGTTTGGGCTCAGAGCCCCGGTCCATGTGCTGGAGGCACTGCAGAACCAGCAGACAGCAGTGCCCATTAAATACTTGATAACCCAGGCCAGTGCCTGTGGTCAGATTAGAGGCAGAACATGCCCTGATGTCACTTTATGTTTACAATCATTTAGGTGTTCCCTGGTTTTCCAGAGATGGGTCACAGGGCACAGGAGGCAGGGCAAAAGGGAAAAACTTGGTCTAACAATGCAACACAGAGCCCATAATAAGTGTTTTCTTGGGGGAAAGCCAAGCTTTAAAAGACCCAAACAAACAATAAAACCTCAAACTGTGTTTGTTTTGGAGTCTCATGTATTTCCTATCTTTTGTGTTTGTGCAGTAGCACACGTTCTGGCAGCAGCTGGCTGACCTGGGCATCAGTGTGGGTGGGCCCGTTGGAGGCAGCTCTAGGAAGCCACTGCTGGCACCAGCACAGGAGCTGTGCTTGCAGCATCTCAGGACATAAATCACTCTCTAAAGAGCAGTTCAGTTCTAAAAGACCTTAGTTCCCACTGAGACAGGACAGGTTGCAGCAGGGGCAGCTCTGCTGCCATAAATCAAGCATCAGAGTGGTTTGGGTTCGCAGTTGCTCTCCTGCTCACTCAGGGGAAGAAGGGGATGAGTGAGAGATGTCACAGAAGGTGTGAGTTGGGAGACTATGGCTTCACTGCTGAGCTTTGCTTTCACAGGATAATTTATCTGGATTGTCCTGTTGCCTCTCACAATTGGAATTTAGTAGATGTAACTGTACAACCTTGAACATGAAGGCAAACATTGGAACCAGTGGAAAGCCTCTCTGTTAGATGGCAGAGTAATTGTTACCGATTTTCATGAGCCCTATTGATTGGAGTGTAGAACGTATTAGTTGGTATCTCTAACAGTTTGTAGTGTTAAAATTCATCAAAACTCATATATGCCAATATGTAATAGCAGGTGCTGCTTTGATTTAGTGAATCATTATGATTTCTCTTTAGTAAGTCAGTTGCCATCACTGTTAATGTTTAATTTGTAAGTTAGTGCATCACCCAGCAGTACAGGAGGGATGAGGCTGCAAACACATTTTCAGTAAATATGATATAAATACCGTGACTTCTGCTATTCAGTGCAGCCCATATGTTAGCTGTTGATAACTATGATTTTTCTATAAATACAGCATTGTACCCTGACCTTTAAAGGGATGAGATGTAAAATTGAGAAATTTACCGTGATAAATATCTTTTGAAGGAAAGTGAAAAGGATCTGAATTTAGGCTAGAGCAAGGTAAATGGTTATTAGAGAGAAGTGTGTGCTTCTCTTAATGAGTTCTTAGGTGTCAGACTGGGTTAAATGGGAAATTCTGCTCTTGAGCACATGTTTGATCAGGAGCAGTATTTCTCCTGACGTGAGCAAAAATGCCAAGTCTTGGTGTGTTCTGTTGAGACCTGAGGGCTCCCAAGTACCTGGTAGTGTTGTCACCCCAAGGTAGGATTGGAAGAGCTCCCGGGAAGGAGGGCAGCAGAGGATGCCTCAGTTCAAGGGAACTGCTGTGGCAAGCTGCCCCCATACTGCAGCCACCCTTGTGCCAGAGGGGTCACAGCACTGTGCCTCCAGTTCAACAATTCAGTGACAATAACTCAGGTAGCCTTGTTTCAGATGGGCTGCTGGTATTTATAAACCTGCATCAACAGAATCCTTCTTGAAGCTTGTTTTAAGATGGTTGGGGTCATGACAGGATGCCAGTGCTGCCCTATCAGGGCGTCTAAGTGAGTGAGCAGTGAACAAAGGGTCTCAGACTTCTGAAAGTCAGAACACACCATTCCATAGCAGGGCCTGTGGTAAGCACTGCCTTGATTATTCACATCTCAGTCAAAAAATTTACAGGGATTCTCATTTCTGTGTTGGAAAAAACACTTTGAGTGGGTTTTGATGACTGAAAGGTGAGAGATTTTAAAGATGATACCGGAGTAAATGGGGAAACTCCCCCCAGTGTGGCCAAGGTTTTCCTGTCCAATTCAGAACCCTGGCCATCTTCTGACCTGGGTGAAGGAGAAAGCACATCCTCTGCCACATTTGAAGGGATGGAGAGATCAGACTGGCAATGAGCAGAAGTGTTTCCCAGAAGGATAAACCCATCATTCCTCTCAGATGCCTCTGCCTTCTGGGTGAACTTCAGGGCAAGTGCAGCCACCTGATAAACTGTTTGCAGCACCGGAGCCCTGACTTTGGGTATGTGGGTTAGGTGTTCTGTCTGGGCCTGGTTTGTGAGACATTCAGGGGTATTTAACCCAAGACTAGCATAGAAATAAGCAATGTTCTGCCAAACATAGTTTGTAATTTGGAGGGGGAGTCAAACATTTAACAGACACTGAATCACTTAAGAAGCAGCCAGAATTCAGTTTTCAGAGATAAATCAAGGGCTGCCAGAACTTCTCCTCAGTTCCATACCGTCTTATCACTGCTATCCACAATTCTATAAATTTATAGAGGGTCTGATGTTTAAATAAGCTATCTTAGCAGTCTCTGCCCAGCTTTCACACTGGGCAGTGGCTAGTCACTTTGGGGCTTTCCACACAGGGAGGTGCCATATCTAGTAGTCTTCAGTACATCATCCTAAACATGTCATCCTAAAGCCTCTCCTTGCTCACCCATGAAGAATCTGCCTGGTGTTTGTTCTTTCTCTGCAAGTGCAATAAATGGCATGGAAAATAGGGTGGAGTATCTAGATATTTCATTACTAGCTATTTGCAAATTTTGTCAACTTAATCCAGAGAAGTTTGTTTATGGTCTTTTTGTTGCCTTTTTTTTTTTTTTTATGCTGATGTATAAAGAGAAGTCCAGTATTTTCCAGAATATGTCCCCTTTGGAGTTCTCTGTGTGGATACAGCCAGAGGTGGAAGGTGCTTCAAGCCTTGCTGTTCTTGCTGTTGAGCTGCACAAGGCACTGGCAGCTTCTCTTACACTGAAGGTTCCCTGAGCTCTCTTCTGCTGAGGCTTTGATTTGTGCTGACAACATAATTTTGTCTGGGTGATTCATCATTTCCTCCCAATCATAAACCCTTACATAAAGGAAACTACTTCAGCAGTGAGCCCCAATCATGCTGGGAGGTGCTCTCCCATTTGGATTGAGAATTCCAGAAAGGGTATTTCCTTCCCTTCAGGAGGGTTCATGTGCCCGGCAATAGGAGGAGTGCCAGCATGGCATCCTGTCTCCATGGAGGGGGTGTGACTTGGGTTCATCCCAAAGAAATCCCCTTACCTTTCTTTATTTTCTCTGTCCCTCAGAGCTTCTTCTCCCAGAGATCCACTGCAACAAATAACAAAATACTGCTGTCATTTTGGAAATGAGCTACTTTCCAATATTGGTGCCCAATATTGCAGCATTTTACCAAGATAAAAAAGTACTCAAATGGAATTAAAACCACCTTCCTCAGGTTAAGATCTTATCATTGAAGAGTCAAAAAAAGAGCTGAATTGTCTGATTCTGATTGTTTCAGTTAAAAATACTTCTTTCCAGTATGCTTCCTGCTAAGTAAGTCTGCTGAAATAACTCCATGAAACTCAGCTGGGGTGGTGGGGTGAAAATCTCCTTTTTCATTTGCTGCTTTTTCTGTCCCTAAGGCAAAATTCATAACATACAATATGGAAATGCTGGTTCCAGTGACATATTTTATACCACTATCCAATCTGGTTACAATTTTAATATAAGCATCACATTAACAAGTGTTTCATCTCCCTAAAATATCTCCCCAGTTTTTTTAATTGTAGCTCCTTAAAGCTTCCACAACAGTTCGCATATGTATTATGTCTTCTTTCCCCATTCTTTCCACCTCCTGCCACCCTCACCAGCTTGGCAATGTTTCCTTGGCCCTTTGGTGACTGAACTTTCTGGTACGAAATTATAGCTCAGCCTGTTTTCTCCCAGTCCACAGGAGGCGGGAAGAAACCTCACATATCATGACTAAGTGACATTTAGCACATTGGGTATAATCGGTTTCAGCCCTCTTTGAGCAGGCACTGGTAGATTTAAGAAGTCAACACAGTAGGAAGTGTCTTACCCACAACAATCTGCCTACTCAGAAACAGCAAGTTGGACTTTATTTAATCTGTAGTTCCTCTAAAGTGACAGGGTTGGTAAATGGGATGCTCGTTTGCATCTCTATTTCTGGAAAGCCTCTTGCTGGTTCTGCTCCGTGGTGCGTTGCTGATCCGGGGAGCTGGGATGGCAGGGATAATGTTATTACCAGCAACTCACACATCTCCGAGGAGCTGCTGTGGATTGTGCTTTCAGGAGACCCTTAACAATTCCTCCTGCACCCTGGAGGCACCAATCAATACCTGCCTTGCTCTCACTGGTGTCATCTGCACAGGATATTGGCAGCATCTCTTGCAGCAGGTGCTCATTAAGAACACACAAGCTTTCCCTGCTCAGACCTCCATTCACACATCATTTTGTGCTCTGCGTAATTCCTCATGCTTAACGTTTTCCAGCAGAGCAAATGAGATCGTAGAATCAGGGAAATGTGCTTGTGGAAATTCCCCCTGGGGACCTGGCTACGGGCTACCCCCAGCTCACGTGATCGAGCTGTGTGTATGGTTTATTGTTCACATGCTTATGTGTGCGTGGCCTTTTTTAGAGGTAAAATGTACAACAGATAACTCAGTGAAGCTGTTCCGAGATACAGCATGGGGGAGTACAAGATAAGGGATGAGGAGGATGGAGAGATTTGAGACATGGGTTAAGGGAGGAAAGGAAGGCAACAGAATCAAAATCTTACTGTATTTAACAATTTCCATAGCAGTCATATCCCCAAACAAGTCAGGCCACATGCTGTTCTTAATTATACAGTTTTCAGGCAACAGAGAACAAGTGATGAACTCTAACAGTGTCAACTCGTGTAGTCAGAGGGTTAGAACAATTAAAGGAGTGGGAAAGAGATCTCCAAGTTGCACAATGAACTGGAGAGGGGCACATGAACACGCTGCCATGAACACACTGCCATGGGGCAGCACAGGCAGGTAACAAAGGCTCACTTGCTGGCAGCAGCATGAAAGAGCAGAAGGCACGTGAGAAAGCAGAAACAAACAATGAGAGGCAGGAAGATTTCCTTTGTCAGGCATCGCTGCAGCCACTTACACTGGGAGCACAGCAGTGTGCAGTACAAAATGTGCAATAATGATTTTCATGACTTGGATTGCTTTTCCTGACAGTCCTCTGGTATTGAGAATTACATATCTCAGTGGGTCAGTGCACTTAATGTTGGAATAGTAAACTATAAACTGCAAAAGCCCCACATAAACTTGTTTTTACTGAGCCTCTCCTCTGAGTAGCTGCCATATTTGAAGTCGTTTGAAGGCCGGAGGAAGCAGTGAACTGCAGGCAGTTTAAAATGCAGATCAGGATGATTAACAAGTTCAGACATGTTTACCCAGTCACATTTGATTCTGTTCAAGTTTATTTTCTCTAACTGAGATGGCTGATCTGTATTCCTTTGTACAGACACCCTTTCTTCTTAATTTACCTATGTTACCCCAGGTTTTTCTAGGGTTAAAATGTATTTCCATCCGAAGCATGGGTGAAAGTGTTAGAAAATACAGAGAGACTAGTAACAATTCATTAGGAAGCCCCATTAGAAATCTCTTTTAATGATGATCCTTTGGCAAGCTAGCGCTTTAATTTTTTCAGTTGACTTGTTATAATGTGTTTTTAACCAGAATATTATGCTGCACTAAATCAAACCCCATATAAAAACCGTATCACAATGATGAAATGATCATCACTAGTCAAACATGGTCTTGTTATGTAGGGTAACCAGAGAACTTCCTTTCTTTTTGTTACTGACAACACTTATTTTGCATAACAATATTACTTGACTTTAATTGGGCTTACCTCCTCCACGGCTTCCTCCTGTGCATTATTTGCAGTCTTGCAGGTTGCTTGCAGTGTAAAAATAACATTTGTCCTCATGATCTAATCTGTGTCTAAGAGCTGAGGCTGTGCTGTGCCACTAGAAAGATGTGCTGTGTAGATTATTGATGTCAAAGCAAGTCTTTATTTGCTGTGGAAAATATGAGTATTTCATCTTATCTGTGGTTATCACAGGAAGCAAGAGATGCCTCAGTGACACTCACTGCCTTCTGTTTCTTTAACAGACTCTAATTTCTGCTTTGGTTTCTGTGTGTATCTCCTGCTCTGCGTTGTCTTTTTTCCTAAGTGGGAAACAAAGTACAAGAACAGTGAGAACCAATCTGTGACTTGTACCTTAAGCAATTAATATTGTCAAATACATTTTACATATGGTATCACTCCTGTCCATGCCTCAGAGACAGCTGCTCCTCTGCATCTTTTGGGCTCCCTGTGCTGGCTTTGTCTGGGCTGGATGTGTTGCAGTGTTTTACCCTCCCTTGTCTCAGCTCTGCCATCCTGGAGATGCAGCAGAGTTTTGGGAATCCACACGTGGACAAAGCCTGTAGTGACCTAGGCACGTTTCCATATTGGTCTTCCTAAAAAGAGCAAGGCATGAAGAGTAAAACGGTTTTGAAAAGGCAATTTGCATAACTGTCTCCTGTTTACTCCTGTCCTAAATCCTCCATTTCCATTATTTCCACATACTCTGCCTGTGCACATGTGATGAAATTGAAAGAACTGATCTGGGTTGAAAACTTGTCATTTCTCCCATCCTGCTTATCATAATGGCACATAGACCAGTGCCCTGGGATGGGCAGGGATTGTCCATGGGGTACAAGCTTAGGGCACAGGGGACAGTCAGTTTGGCTCTGCCCCCAGGAGCTTCCAAATCTGTGTGCTCTACTGAAGAAACTCAGACCTTTTGGAAAGCTATGGCTGTGGCTGTGGTTGGGCCTTTTGCTGTGGCAGGTTTGGGGTTGGGTTTCAAGGCTGTACCTTGAGGAACAGTATAAAATAGGGATGTGGATTCTAGTTTCAATATTTCTTAAGGGACCTCCTGAAGACAGGCTCTCAAGTGCATTTTCCTTTGTTTACTAATCAATAGATACTTCTTTGGCTTGCAGTTATTTCCAGTCCTCTCCTTGAGTGGTCACAGATCACTAACCCTGGGTCATGCTGTGCAGCTCAGCTGTGTGCCCAAGTGGATGCAAACGCTGGGATCTCATCGATGGGGCTGTGGTAGCAATGACAACAGGAGTTGTCAATGCTTATTGCATTGACTCTGGATGGGTTTTTTCCTAAAATGTTTACCACTGCTAGTTTTGATCTCCCTTCATGAGCTGTTTGAGGTATCTTTCCAGGAGAATTGTGTGGAAAACAAGTCATGATTTATTTTATTAGTGCTGGGGCCTTGGTAGCAATGTTGATGGGAAGGTGATACTGCCAATAATGTTCACACTCAGCTCCATCCCAGCTACCAGCACCGCACCTGAGGCTTTTGGCCAATGCCTGATGAAAATCATCTGCCTTAGGGGAGAAGGCATTTGTCCTAGGTCCAGAGTGAAGCTAAGTTACATTTGTGTTTCACAAACTTAATGTATAGCGTCAAGGCTCAGGAATTGGAATAAGAAGTATCTCTGCCTTCAGAGCCTGATCAAAATGCTTTTTCTTCTGGAGAGTGTTCAGGCAGTGAGGTTTTCACATGGAAGGTCCCCAGAGCATTGTCGAGAGTTACCAGCATATAGTCACATGTGAAATCCCTTATGTTCCATGTTGATATATTAAAGACTTACTGATCATTTTCAGACTGACAGAGTCCCTGTCCCCCAGTGCTCTAAATATTCCATGATACAAGGTATCCCCTCATCTGAGGTTTAGTTACACTGAAATCAGCAAAACTGGTGCTTGTGAGTGGTGACTTCTGGAGATTATAGAATGGGGTCCCACACTGGAGTGGGAAGCTGTAGAGCCAGTTCAGTGCAGGTAGGGTACCTTCAGTGCAGCCTGGGTACCTTAGCAATGCAGGTGTTTTCCACCCTCTCTTCCCCATTCTAAATGAAGACAGGATGGAATGTGCAAACCAGAAACATGTCCTTGCTAAAAATTCATTAAGTGTAAATTTCAATATTCTCTACCTCTAGATATTAGAGGGACTAATTTGAAAGGGAGATGTGGGAACTGATAATTTAAATGAAATTTTAAAAAGAGCAATCAGTGTTTGATCTATTAAATATTTTGCCACTTGTGCTAAAGAAACAGTTGGTAGTTTTTCAAGTAGAAAGTTGCCATTTTGCAGAGGTGAAACTTGACTGCGAAATGTACAGAAACGGTGACAGGAGCAGTCACGGTGGGAGCAGGATGAAATCTGATCTTCAGTCTAACATGATTAACAAAGTAATTTATTTTTCATACGTATATATGCAGGGCTTTTTGTGGTTCTGTGTCAAAGCTTTGCTTGTGTTTCCAAATAGGGTGAAGAGTAATTTAGTGGAGGAGGAGGGAAATGACCTCTGATTGCACCTTATCCTGTTGGTTTATATTCTGGTGCAGCAGTGAGTAACTTGTTAATATGGTGTATTTCACACCTCATTGCTGGCCATATTAAAAGTTTTTATCCTAATTCCTTAGTAAATATTAATGTACAGTATTCACTAGTATCTGTTTCATTTACATTCTTTTTTGTAATTCCTTTTATTCCCTTTATTTTGTGGTGATTCTAATCAAAGCCAAATCCAGTTGTTTTAATGATCAGTTTTTATTAGACCTCCAGGCAAACTGCACTGCAGAGATGTGACATTGGAGCCCAATATTATTACGCTTCTACAGAAATGATTAATTTACCATTTTTGCACAGTGCAAGAGTTAAAAACATAATAGATCAGCAGAGGTTTATTAGGCTAAGTGATGTATGTAACATATTAGCCATTATGTTTGTTTTAACTGTTCAGTATTTATCAAGATTTCTTAAAATTTATCATTTATGCTGATCCAAAGGCTGCTGAGGCTGATGTGTACATTGCTTTAGCTGGCTGATCTCAGCTGCTCAGATATGAGACTGACAGTATAGAAAATTTAAAAAAATATGAAGTTAAACCCAGAATTTCCAGAGACTTCAGCTGGGCTAAGACTGCAGAAAGTAAGTTTGGATTTTCTTAACAATGAGACTTGATTGGTTTTTTTCAAATCAGTGAATAGAAAAGCTGCAATGTGCACATACAGTGATACGTGTTAGGGGCTACTTGTTTCTCAGATCTCTGCTGTCAACAGTGTTGTGGACAAAAACCACTTGGACAAGTGGCTCTCTTGTCATTCCTGTCGCTGCAAAATGCAGGAGCTGTTGTCATGGTTTACAGCACTGGACAAACACTGATCCTTCCCCCAAAAAACCAAAAGCTTTTACTCAAGTGCAGCAACTCCCATTCCAGCAAACAGTACTGGCAGCAGGAGAGGCAGAGGATGAGGACTTGTCTGGGGCACCAGCTCTTGGCAGCGATCTGAACCCATCCTCCTGGGATTCATCTGTGCCCTGGGCAAGAGGCAGCCTCCTGGGCTGCTGGCTTTGTTCCTGGGGAATTACTTTGGCAAATAGACACTGGTCATTCAGTTAAAAATAATCAGTGGCATATTGAATAAGAATGCTGCATCTTGCATGAATAAACATGGAGCCAGAGCCACTGGGCAAGTCCCAGAGAAGTGAGCCAGGGCAGGACATGGGGACAGTCCCTTGAGCCTATGCCTACAGCCAGCATGGACAGGAGGGGATCCTGGCAGGCAGAGCAGCACAAGTGACACTCATGTTCTTGGTACTCTTGTCATCCCAGGGAGGGCAAACAAGACATTTTCATTGGTTTGCAGTTCCAAAATGTCTCACAAACACCGGTCTTCAGTAACTTGCCAGTGCTCCTGAAAGGTCCCAAATATGAGTGCAAGAGGGAGGCTGGAGTGCAGCAAGTGGGACAGCCCAGCTGCTGCCTCACTGGCCACAGCTGCTCACCTACCTAGCCCAGGGCTTGCTCAGAGGCTATCACTGGTGTCGGCACATTCTCGACTTGATTATTCCTTAAAAACCCTTTTTGTTCAATGGTGTTTGACAAATCCTTCTCTCCTGTGCTTACTGGTCCTTGCTGTTGCAAAGAGTGGCTTGTCACAGGGAGAGGAGCTTTTCCAAGGGATATGGATTTGGGACCTGCCTGCCCACGTGTTTGAGAGGCTGATCTTGAAGATTTGTTCTTTGAAGGTTCACCTTTCTGTGGCAGATGTTGAAGATTCATTCTTGACCAGCAGGAGAAGTGAGGAGACACAGTGCTCCCCTGAGCCAGCCCATGGTGTGAGGTGGAGCAGTAGGAGGGGGAGAAGGAAATGAGATAGCAGGAGAAGCCCAGGACAGTCAGAGGGAAGTGGACCTGGGCTCTGCCAGCCACAGTCTGAATGCAAACATGCAAAAAAGACACTGGTTTTTTGGCAAGTGGAAGGGGAAAAAGTGACTGTTGGGGTGTTAGATCTTTCCAGAAGCCCTGATGGATGGGAGATGGCAGGACCCCTGCAGCCACCCCTGGGGTCAGTGCACTTCATAAAGCCTGGAGTGAAGCTGAAGGGAAGTGGAGGGTTCCTCTTCCCCAGCCCAGCAAGACGGAAGCCAGGGGCAACCCTGCACCTCTGCCCACTGGGAAGGACAGGAAATCACCAAAAATGAGAGACCACCACTTGGGGAATTGGACATGTTGATGAAGGACAGCAAGGCATTGAAAGGCATGTGCAATAAAGGGGCCTGACTTGCAGCCCTTCTGCCGTGAAAGACACTGCCCTAGCGTGTCCCCACAGCATTCTGAGGACAGGTGCAGGGATGGAGGTGTGCCAAGCTCAGGGAGGGAGGAGTGGAGCAGGCAGGGGAGTCCAGCTGCCAGGACATCTCCTATTGCCTTCCCTCCCTTTCTCTTCCCCTCTCTCCTTTCTGTGCCTGCAGCACTGAGCTAACCCAGGTGAAAGTTTTAAGGGACTTACTTCCATAGGCCTGGAAGAGCAGTAGGGGAACCTGAAACTGCTCCTCCAGGTCTTAGCGGGACAGCTCAAACAAAAGGAGCAGGTGAGAGGAGACAATCAGTGCTGGGGTAAGAGCAGCCTAAGCTGTGACCCTGGGTCCAGGAGGGACTTGGGAAGCTGAACTGCAGAGCTGCTGCTCAGTGGGATGAGTAAAGGAGTGCTCAAGGACACACAGTGGGAGCAGGTGTTGGTGGAGATGGGAGCATGGAAAGTGTGTGTGCAGATACATATGTACTATTAAGGACACTGGTATCAATTCTTCCAAATGAAGCTGAAGAAACAAATGAAGCAAAAAATATTGTGTCTGGCATAAAAAGACTTCAATTTTACTCAAAGAAGGAAGCAAATGAAGCTTTTGAGTACTGTTTTGTACTCAAAAGTAGAAAGGAATAGATTTTGAAGAGGTAAAATGAGCTAGAAACAACATACATGACATTGAGGCTTTTTTATTGAATCAAACAACATCTGTTGAATGCTACAAAGAGAGGAGATGAAAAATCAAAAGGCTAATAAAATTACCTTTTATTCTAGGCTTTTTTCAACTTTGGGAGCTAGCCAGAATTTTACTCTGTGGTATAGTGTATCTTTTAAAGAAACATCCATTTATAATTCTAACACTGTTCATTCCTCTATTATTAAAAGTGTGTGGCTTTTGCCTGCCTTAATTTGTCTGGTTTCATGCTCTGCCTCTGGGACTGTTGCACCTCTGCTAGGATGAAAATGCTCTTATCAGCTTCCCGTTCCCCAAGTAAGTACTTACTTGGTGATCAGACATGCCTTAACCTAATCTTTGATAAGTTAAATAAACAGAACTCCTCGAGACTGTCACTGTAAGATGTGTTCTCCCATCCTTTAATCAGTCTCAGGACTTAGAGCCATACAGAATTTGTCACGCTCTCCCCTGATGTGTGAACACCAATGCTGAATGTGGGATTTTGCTGGCAGCAGTGGCAGTGCTGCAGTGGTAATATAACTTACTTGGTTTTCCCGTGCTCTGTGCCTGAGCCACTGTGGTCCCTGTAGCCATAAAGCTGCTCTGGTCAGTTTGCTGGGGTGCTGCAGTGAGGCTGGAGGCTTTGTGTGTGTGCGCCTGGCTCTCTCTGCCTGCTGCCAAGCTCCTCAGGTGATCCAGCTCACACAGGGCCTGGTGGGTGTTTCCCAATGTCTATTCTTTGCTATTTATCATGGAAATGATGCCCCAGACAGTTCTCATTGTGCTGATCACGGCTCATGAAGACCATTAACCAGCAGAGATGGGGTTTACCAGCATTGCTGTGCTAGTAGCTCTTCTTATTATATCAAAAGATGGTGTTCTAGCATCAAAACACTTCATTTTTACTTGAGGAAGGGAGCATTTGCTCTGTCAGCAGTTTCTAAAGACTTCTTTTCTTTCTTCGTGCTACTCTGCAGCTGTCCAGAAAGGCTTTGCACAGCAATGGACAGAGCTGCCTGAACAATCCCTCTGCACTGACCATGACATGCCTGCTGTGGGAATTCCCATTATAAAAATCCCTTCCCCAGTCGTAGACTGGAAGGAAGGGAAGGGATTAGGTTTGTTTGTTTGGGGGCTTGTTTTGCTGGTTGGTTTGTTTTTCTTCTGTGAGATTGGGGGCTGGAGAAGGAGGAGGGGGCTGGGGGTCGAGGTTAAAAGGTAATTATTTTTGTAACAGAATTAAAACCTGAAACACATTGAACCGATTTCTAGTACAAACAGGATCAACATTAGCTTTTAAAGGATTGCTATTATTATTTCAGGACTGCAATGTGATTTAAACTGTAATAGATATTGATTTCTATATTAGTGTTCTTGCTCCTTGTATTGCGTTTCTGCTGCCATCTGCTAAAACAGGAATGGCATTTTTCACTTTATTGACTGGACAATGAGTTGGAATACTGTATTCCTGCATTTTCTGGATCATCAGGATGACCACATGCTTACAGAGGCTGGGACAAGGCAGCTGCTGGGACACTTGCATTTTAAAGTTACAGGAACCAATTAGTAAGTGTATGTACAAAGAACTCTTAAAGGGCTTCTAAATCACTTATGGAAAGGCAGAAATTTACTTTAAAGAGCATCACAGCTGTTGCACAGGACACTTAGCTGTAAAAGAGAAGTAATTACTGCAGTGTCCTGTGCTGGTGGTCTGAAGCAGCATGGGCAGGATTTCCCAGGCATTCAGGTTGGCCTTAGCTGAGCTCCCACAAAAGCAACACAAATCTCACCCACGTGGGCAAGGACAAGTGCTGCCATGTGCTGGTAACCCACAGATCTTCCTCCCTAGTTCAGACCAGTATCAGACTGACAATCTCATTCTCCTCACTGAGCCCAGCTTAATCAGTCTCACTCAGAGGCCTTTTCTCGTCTTTCCCAGTTCCCACCTCTGTCTTATTCAGCATTGCCTTCTTACTCCTCAAGGGCAGCTGTGTCATGCTTTTGCCAGATTCACAGGAGTGTCCTTTGAGAGCTCTTAAGATCCAAACTGTGGCTTGGTCCTGTGGCCCTGCCTCCCCCAGTGAGGTGGCAGCTCCATAGCAGCCTCCTGCCACATCTGCAGACACATCTGGGTCGGTATCTCCTGTCGCCCCCCCGTGTTGGGGACTAGTTGCACTTTGTCACTTTCTCTCCTCAGCAGGCCTTGCCATGATCCCCCTCAGGGGTAGCTGTGCCCAGATAACAAATGTGCTGTTTGTGCTTTCTGTAGCACAGACAGGCTCTTTGTTGCTGCTGTCCCACGGCCCTTTAAAAAGAGCTGCCCCATTCCCTGATCCTCTCCCTTCCCGGGGCTCCATGCTGGACACTGCCCTTGGGTACACAGAATATTGGTGAAATGGTGGTGGTTAGGTGTTCCATAAATGAACTTTATTACAACATGCTGTTCAGCATTGGAACACTCTGAAATGAAGTTGCCTCTTGATTATAACTCTTCCCAGAAAACTGATTTTACCTAATGATAGAGAATGGTGTTAAGCAGTACTTAATTAGCATAAATTAAGTTTAATGGGAACAAATTCTGTTAGTGCCAAGTAGTTACGAGGTGTTTAATAGAAATGAAATTCTGAGAGTTCATCTTACACTACCTGAAGGTGCCAGCTAAAGGTCTGTGTTCTCCAGGGCATTCAGGAGTCCTTTGTCAAGTGTGCAAATGTTGGTGGCCTTAATTCAGGGAGAGCTGGTCAAATCGTTCAATTTCACGAAACAAACTTGTGTAGGGGAATTGTTTTATTATCTATTTTTAAGGTAAACATGTAAATTTATTTTCAAATTTACAATCAGAATTTACAAGTATAAGAGTAGTTAAATTGTGCCAGAGATCTGTCTCTGACAAAACACCCTTGCAGATGTATAACTGACAATTCCCTTGGTGTATTCCCACAGTTTCCATCAGTCTGTATCCTAGGGACTTCGTAGGATTGCTTCTGTATTATGAGAAACTTTATTTTAAATTTTTCTCCCTTTTTAGTCACTCTTGGACAGAAATCAGAGTGTATGGCAAAAGCCTAAAATTGAAGACAGTAAATTTTCCACCTTCTGACTACATTTCCTGATCCCCGAGTGCTCCAGTTCTCAAACTTTAGTTACATTTTTGCATGCAGTTAATTACAGGGGTGAAACATCAGTTTTCCCAAGTGAGCGAGACACGCCATGTTCCTCCTCACCAAGCACTGGGGGACATGAATTAGGAGCTTTGGGAAAGATACCCCACTGCTCTGCTGTGCCCACCCAACTTGTCCACATCAGGCTGGTGTTACTGACCCCCACATGGCAACAAGGAACACGGAGCTGGAGGAACCAATTACAGGAAAAAAATGGGATATTCTAAAACTATCAGCCATGGGAAGTGTAGAAGCAAATGAAGTTAAATACTTCACACTTTGTAAACAAAAAATAAATAAGAATTGGTGTGGGTTTTGGTTGCGTTGGTTTCTTGTGGGTTTTTTTTTTTGTTTTGTTTTTGGGTTGGGTTTTTTTTGGGGTGGGGGCTGTTGTTTTATTTTGGTTTTGGTTTTGGGTTTTTTTTAATCTAAGAAAGATAAAAATCTTTGTTTTAAGACTCTCATAATTTCTAAGCTGTTCGGAAAGGTCAGGGAGAGGCCATCCCATGAGCACCACACCTTGCCCCATGTGTCAGGAGTTCAGCTGGAGGGAAGGAAGGGTGTCTCTGTATGTGTAGGTGGGAACTTGAGTGTGAGCATAAGTTCAGTGCCAGGGGAACACAGCCCTGGGGCAGAACCCGGGCATCATCTAATGAACAGCATAAACCCACAGGATTACAAAGAAGGAATGTGGTTTTACTTAATTTGTCACTGTGTTTTTGGGCCTACTGGGTCTAAACTTGGCCGCCTTCTTTGCTGTGCTTACCTAAAGCAACCCAATTTATTCCCTGGTCAGCTCTAACCATGCTGGTTCAACTTCCTCCTGCAGCTTCTGTCTTTTTTCTTGTCCTTTTTTGTCCTGACTTGGACTAAAAGCTTTAGTGTACCAAGTCTGAACTTTGCTCACCTTCCACAAGGCTGGCTGCAGCAGTCTGCTGGCATTACCACAGCCCCGCTGGCATTCTCTGAATAAATCCCCTATTTGTTCTTCAGATTAGGAGCAGGTTTTTTAACTCTGTGCTTGTAAAGTACATAAGCTTGATGCTTTTTTAGCTCAGGACTTGGCCTTGTGGCTACTATTAAAGGTTGCTTTGAGCTCTGTGTGGATAGTAAATAACTTGCCCATGTTTGCTGTGAAAGCTTGTAAGTTATAGGCCAATATGTGAGTAATTCATATTTGGATTTTTAAGCAATTAATTCCAGTCAAGCACAAAGGGAGTGCATGGAGGCAGCTGAACACTACATGTGTTTTTGCACCTCCCACTGAACGTATTCTCCAAACAGGGAATTTGGGCAGCTGTTACTTTGGGATGGGGGAGTTTATTACTCACACAAAGCAGGCTCTGGCCCTGAGCAGCGTTTTTGGGTGTGTGAACAGTGTGCCACAGGCCTGGGGCAAGGGAGTGGAGTTTGATCCTCTCTGCGTTGGGCCGTGTCCGAGTCTAATGAAGCCTAGCTCTCCAGTTTCTCAAGAGTCCCCAGCAAACAGCTCCACTTCCCCAAAGCATGGCAGTATCTCCTCAGACCCCTTAGGGGGGCTAAATAAAAATTCTTAGAAAACCAGGATTGCTGTTATATTGTGGCATAGATCCTTAACACTCCGAAGATGTTTTCATGGCCAGTTGCTGTAATAAAAGAGGGCCTCATAGTCCTCCTCTGCATTTGTTCTCCCGCATGCAGGCTGGGAATGGAGAGAGAGAGAAAATGTTCATTTTCCCAAGGCTAAAGGGAAGTCTTTCAGGGGCAGGGGATGGAATGCACCTCCTGGGAATTCCAGCCTGAGGTCCTTGCCCTGCCATATGGCTGGGCACTGTGTGCTGTGTCACTGACTGCTGCTGAAGTGTAGCTCCTGTTCAGTAGCTGCTGCTGAAACAGAGCCTGCAGTTGGGATGGTTTATCATCCTGCTCATAATGAAGCCATTACACTGCAGTCACAACTCTGAATTGCAGCTAATAGATTTTCATTTTGTTTTCTCAGTTAAGTCATGTTTGATAAATGCAGAAACGTGTAGGGAGCAGCTTATCTCAAGTAGACAGTTTCTCTTTAAATGGCTGGCTCGAATGTGCTTTGCATGAAGATTTTTTGAAAGAAAAAAGGGATTCTGCAGGAAATCCTCACAGATATTAAATGGCAAACCCAGAGTATCCACTTGCTGAGTACAAGTCTTCTACCTTTTAGGGATGTGTTAACTTGCAGCTGTTGAAGATAAACATTATTTGCTTTGTGTACGCGTACCTGTGCTCGTGTACTTGTGCTTGTATGCAAAAATTTTCTAGCATGAGGTATGTAATCCTGTGCAATGCATTCTGTGGGGTCTAAAAGATTGGCTTTAATGGATCTTACTCAGGTTCTTTTATAGGAAACAAACAAACTCCATTACTTGCTTCTCAGAAAACCAACGCATAAGGATGTAGTTTTTCTCTAATTTTTATCTCTTTTTCTCTTATTTTGACCTGAAGTGGAACAGGGTAGTTTGCATGTAGCTTAACAGTAGTCTGGGAAAGGACAGCACCTTGTATGTGCCATATCCTTGCACTGGGCTCTCCTTCTAGAACTACTCTGAAAAAGTTCTCATTATAAAGTACCTCAGCAAATGTTACACAGGGAGCTGGAAGTATTTTTTTTTTTTTTTTAAAACCTGGCTCGAAAGGCTCTTAGCAGAATTAAGCCAGCATTCCTCGATATACTGAAGCTAAGCTGGTCTCCCAGCACTATCCTGGGCAGCTTGGTCAACACTTTGAAACTTCAAGGCTGGAAGGCAGCCATGCAAATATGTGTTTGCGGTGAATTTCAAAGGACTTTTCTAGCTGCAGAGGGGGTTTCCAGGTGTACCCAAACAAATCCACAGCAGACTTTTTTCAGCAATGATAAAATCATGAAGAAAAATCCATCCCCTGGGCATTTGAGATACCGTGAATTTCTGAGGTGCCGAGGTCCCACATTGGCACTGAGCCTGGTGCGGTGGTGGGGTCCATCCCAGCACAGGGGAGCCACCAGGTCTGGCTGCACAAGGCAAGTCTCTGAATGCTGTTAACTGGATCAAAAGGCCTGAAGTGTTTCTGTCACAGCCACTCCTCTTTGGCAACAGTTGCCCATTGTTGGCAACGTTCTTGTCGCCCTTTCTCTTTTTGCCTCCCTTCACTTTTGTCCCCTCCATTTGCCTTCTGGGCCTTCTCCTCTCACCCCTGTGCTGCCCCGTGTGCTTTCCAAGGGTTTTCTTTCTCAGTTCTTTTTTCTGCCTCCACTGCTTGTTTTGTTGCTGGAATTCTCTCTGCCATGGTTCCTGCAGCAGGAGATAAGTTTGGAAAGCACATCTCTCCTTGTCCAGGCTTTGGGCTTCCTGTGCCTTCACCCACGTGCCACATTTGTGCTCTGTCCAGCTTCTCCTTTGCCCTGTTCCCAAGGCTGTGTGTCTGCAGCCTGCTGCCTTCTGTCTGTCTATCCCTCCCTCAGTGACCGCCACCGGAACTACAGCCCCGGCCCCAGGCTGTCTCCTCCAGCTGACCTTCACCCAGCCCAGCCCAGACATATAAAACAAAATTAGCCACTATCGCATATTTCAATAAACAGGGCCGCCAGCAGATCGTGTAAACTGTGAGCTGTGCACCTACAGTAATATGACCTCAGACCATTAAAATCACATACTTAGGTCTGGTTTAGGATGTGTGTATAAATGTTGTACAGAGACACTTTATCAGAGCTTAGCGAAGCAAAATCTGGTCTTGGATTTCCATAGTACAGGGTTTAAGAGGAATGAATTAGAAGTTTGAGAGAGTGTTTGTCGAAAGCCCTGATGAATTACAAAAAGTCAGTCTGTTTATCAGAGCACTGTCATCTTCGTAAGACTAAATGACAGGAAAGATACACCCTCGGTGAAAAATCCCACATAATGAAAAAATTGATTAATCTCTTAAACTGTTCTTTCAAATGTTTTGTTCAAGCAGAATCGACCTTTGGAGGATGTTGCTGTTAGCTTGAGAGAGCTCCCGCTTACCTGAGAGCTTCTGCAGTCACAGACCATTACTTTACATTGCAGTGCTGCTAAGAGCCACCTCCTCAGTAACAAGGGAGAGAAAAGTTGGCTGTCTGAAAAGAAAGCATGCAAAAGTCCTAGGAATTGTATATTCACACCCAAGAAAATCCTAAAATCTTTGATTCAAAGCTAAGTAGCAAGAAGAGTCTATTCATTGAAGCCAGTAAAGGTGGCTGGAACCAAATGAGAGGTGATTCAGCCTAAAACTGTCCAATTCTTCTTTTACTTTCCACGTACAACACAGGCACTAACATTCTTAGGGAGTGCAGTCAAATGCCTTTTATTTCTGTGTAGATGTTAATCTTGTCCATGCAAATAGTTGCAACTGCAATATTTTATTATCAGTTGTTTTGCACTCTCCATGGAATTCAAACTTTCTTTGTGTACCCCCATTTTTTTCTTTCATTCTTCTGTTTCATTAAGAGTAGCTTCCTGGAACTTCAGACCCATCCATCCCTTTTCTAATGATGACATAAGAGCTGTACCGTGTCAGCAGCAAAACAAAAGACAGTTATTTGCTCGGATTTAGGTAAAATACCCCCTGTCCAGTGAAGCCTTTCCTTTTCACTTCTACAAGTGCCTCTAGCACTCCCAAGGTGGCCGAGCCAGCTGTTCTGGCTTTCCTTGAGGATCACCTTTCTGCTGGCATTGCTCACACCAACTGCGTGAAGGAAATCCAGGTCCTGAGGGTCATTTGCCCTATGATTTCCTTCTTAGAATGGATTTCTTGAATCCTTTCTCCAATTTCTGTACATAGACATGGCCAAGTTTCATCTTCCTCAGGAGATTAAAGCACCCAACCTCGTAACTCTGGGCTGAAACAGCCCCATGTGCTGAGCCCCTTTCTCCCCCCACAAGCCTTCCAAGCAGTCCTGGTGGCCATCCCTGTCATAGAGTGAGAGCCAGAGGTGCAGCCCTGTCCCCAGGGAACTTTGTGGCTGTGACCCAGCTGGGAGAGCCAGGGCTACAAGGTGCTGACATGGTCATGGCTCCGAGGGGAGGGCAGCCCTCACCGGGGCATGGGCTGGGTCGCTCGTGTCACCATGGGCTGTCTCCACCCTGGAGAGCCACTGAGAGGCCCCCTGCCCACTTCCCACCTTCCCAGAGCTGGGCAGTCCCAGTGAGTGGCTGTGTGGGAGGCTGGCTGTGTGGTGAGTAATCATTTGGATGTCTCCAGGGACAGAAGGACAGGAGGGACAGAGCTCTGTGTCACTCCCTGTGTGACTGTGTGGAGATATCCCAGCAGCACCTCTGCAGGGGAGTAACCTGCTTGAGTCTCTCAGAGTCCCTCCAGCACTGGGACAAGCTGGCAGGAGATTCCTCTGGAGCTGGCAGAAGCTGGTTTGTGGCAGATACATCCTAAAATGACCAGACTGTCCCTGTTCAGCAGGGCATTGAAGTGTATCTCTTTGATGTTAATAGGATGTAAATATTGACTTGAGGTGTTTGGAACAGTAAGAATTTTAATTAAAACACGCTTTCTTCAGTAATGTGGCTTAGATAAGGTCAAGCTCTTGGACAACTTCAGTAAAGAAATGTTTCTCACAATATTTGTAAATTTGTGGTGGAACTGTTCTTGATTTTTAGTGCAGATGCAAACCTTAATTTATTTTCTTGTTTTGACTACATTAGCAAATCTCTGAAAAAAAATTTTGGAAGAGTTTTCTCCTGCCTTCCTTCATTCATTCAAGTTTATCATCACTTTGATGTCTTTTACAACAAAGAATCAGTTCCATGAGATTTTTTGGTGTATTGATTAATGTTTGCTTTCAGTTGAAAAGTAATTAAGACTTTTCAGCTAGCAGGTCTACTTCCATACAGTAAATATGCTGCAAAATATTTTCCTGTTAAGGCTAACTTTTTTAAGAAAACGCAGAAGTTTTAAGGCACCAAACTTTCCAAATTTCCTTGAGGGTTATGAAATTGCTAGAAAATGGGATTTTTCTCTTACAAGTTTGATGCAAGCATTGAAGAATCACACATCGCTAAATATGGAATTACCTTTAACAAAAAATACAGGATTTATCCCCTATTAGTATAGAAAAGTAACCTTTTGATCAAATGCTAACATGAAAAATTTGGGGAGAGATTGAGTAAGACCCTTATCAATCATCACCAAACACCAAGAATCTCTCCTGTGCTTTTTCTGTTTTTTAAGGAGGAAAAGAAATGCTTCTTAGGTTAGTTCATAGAAACCTTTCATTGTCAGTCCCTTGGGATTAATCTGTTTCCTATGCAGAGGGATGTAGGACATACTTAAAGAACTGGGTTGACTTGTCACTGTAGCATCTACACTTACCCAGTGATTTTATTCCCTCACCAACCTTGTGTAGAAGATAAATCCCTTCCACAGTACTGGAAGTGGGATGCAGAAGAGATTAGATTTGCCAGATTGTGTCTGTGACTGGAGCTACCCTGGGCTGAGCCAGAGGCTCTGCCCTAACTTGTCTTGTCCCCACAATCCACAAACATAAGAATGACCTACAGGTTGCTGTCAGACAGTGGTGAGACACAGCACATCTCCTGTAGTCTCACTTTGAATGTTCACCACATTATTGGAAGAATTTGGGCTTTATTTCACTGCTTTTCATTTAGCAAAGCAGAGCAGTAGTTACTGGATCACAGCAGTGGGGTCCAGCCAGGCCAACAAACTCCCTGTCACCACACACTCCTTCTGAGCAGGCCTGGAGAGGGGTGTTCCCTCAAACATGCCTGAAATGTTTGACATTTGCTTTGAAATAGCTCTGGCGATTTTCAAGGATGATTTTCTTACTAGCTGGCAGGAGGAGGTGCCAGTTAAGGATGATTGTTTTGGGATTTCTTTGCTTTGAAGTCTGATTTTCTAGGGCAGTGTTTGGGGTACAAGTTTCTAGGGAGAGCAAGTTTCCAGCCCTTTTGCACGTGTTCTGTGGCCTTATTGGTGACATGTCCATGCTGGGTGACAGCTCCTTTCTGTCAGAGGTGTCATCTTTGAAAGCAGGTCTATTGCACAGCGCCCTTTAGGAGATCCTTCCCAGCCTGGCTTTTCTGTGCTTCCCAGACAACACTGAAGAAGACATCACCCAGAGATGATGATATCCCAGTTTACAGGACTTCTTTTCTCATCACCTCTGCACCCAAAGACTTACGAGAAAATGACCAGAGTGCTTCCCTTCATGGGAAGTTACAGATAAATCCCAACAGGGATGGCAGCAAGGAGGGAAGAGAGCAGCATGTCTTCTCAGCTGCAGCTGCAGCCCCCTTGCATGGTTCACCTGGGCTCGCAGTGCTCCTGTGGTGTGTGGAATGTGCAGGGTGACACTTACCAGTGCCACTTCCCAGCTGGGGGTCAAGCAGCAGCCTTCCCCTTGAGATTTGTGTGTTGTGTGCTGCTGTGCCCTTACAGATCTCATCCTGTTAACCCCTGAGGTCTGGGGACACCATGCCCATGTGAGGTATTGGATCCTATCACATGGAAAGGGATGTGTGAGCTACCAGGGAGGAAACCATTGATGGCAAGTCAAACTACTGATCAGTTCATTTCTAATGAATGCTCAGGCAAGATTGCTGTAGAGGGAGATGGCAGATTCAGGACACAAGATAATCCCTGCTATCAAATGGTAATTATGAGAGCAAATACCTGTCTGTACTCATTTTGAGCTGGATGCTGAGTAGGTAACACCACTGTGCAGGATTGCCCAGGGAATACAGAGAACTGGAAGATCTCATAACACCTTTCCTTAAAGGCCATAAAACTGAGAGGTGCTCCGTCTGCTTTACTAATGTGCTCCTTTCTGAGCCAGACCAAGATGCAAATTGTATTTCTGATAGAGATAAATAAGCAATAGAAGTTCTAAATGTTGTTGGTGTGAGGATTTTCTGCCTGGTGGCACATTCCCACAGGAAACAAAAACCCACCAAGGTTTGTCAGGGGGACGGCTTGTCACGTTGGGGCACAGCCCAGGTTGTTGTCAGGAGTATTTTTGTATGTGTGCTTCTCCTCCCCTTCGTTCCTGTTCTTCTCCTGCTTGGCACCCTAGGTTATATTTCAAGAAGGATTAAATGCATTGGAGCTTTTTACCAGAGGATTCTGAAGGTCTCTTTCCCCACAGGGACTCTTTTGAGCTGGTAAGTGACTACTTCAAGAGGGGGAAAAGATCTCCTTTCGTATCTTTATTTCTGAGATTCTGTTAAAGGACCAGGCTTCTTTGTGCTCTCTTTTGTGTTCATGCATAACACAATGTGATAGCAATCAGTCTGCATAGAAAAGTTGCTGGGTACAAGCAAAAAGTGCCCTCAGCTTTTCTCTCAACAATGTTTTTAATTTGGAGCAAGTCACAGGCCCTTATTTCTCCCCAGATCATTCCAGGCAGCTCTCCAGTAAAAATAAGTAATTCATATTTTGAGATGCCAGAAGTCTCAAGGGAAAGATTTTTCCATCAGGCCTTTCTTTTGATTTAGGCATTGCTCGTCATGTTTTCCTCTCTTTTTGGTTTGCCACTTTGTCACCAAATCAAGTCACCTAGGAGGAAATAAGCAGAAGATTACCAAGGGATGGAGTTTCATCTAATGTGAAGTTCTGTAATCCCTTTGCTTTTGGTGTGAAAAGAAGCACATAACAGGGTGCAGCTATCTCAGTCCTCCTCTCTGTTGTGCTGCAGCCCAGGCAGTGCTTGTTGTGAGCTGTCTTTGCTCTTGCTCTGACAGCTGGAGGTGCTCAGGACTCTTCCTCAGGCCTGGGGTTACAGCTGCTGCCAGGGGTGGGGACTGAGTGCCCTGTGGGCCCCCCATAGCCTGGCAGGTGGTCACAGGGGGACAGGCAGCTTTGCCCTCCCAGCAGCTGCCTCCTCATGGGTTTGTGCCCTGCACCTGACTATAGGAACAGCCCCACACTGCTTCCCACACAGAGAGGGACAAGCAACCCCTTGCTCTCCTTATTCAACCTCAGCATGGCATCCACCTCTTCCTCACCCTCACCTCAGTTGTGGGTGACTGATTACCTGGGTTCTGACAGTGCTAACAAACCCAGCTGCCAAATAAACTTGAGCAAAGGAGACAGAAGTAATGTACTGGTTTGTTCATTTGATTTACATTAGAGCAGGTTTATAATGACCATAAATGATTATTTTTACAAGAGGTACATAAACAAGTAAAATTGAAATGACTGCTCTGCGTGTTGCTGCACATTCCTAATGCTACATTTCTACATGTATAAATGCATTCTTTCACTTCCAGTGGCTGATTACTGCAAGAAAGAGCCTGTGGCTGTGCAGGTTGGCAGTCCCTCCTGTAGTGTGTGTGTGTGGGGAAGGCCATTCCATTCACTTCCTCAGAGAGGGGATGTGAATGAGAGCTTTGGGGTTGCATGGCCTCCCTCTAAAGCTTAACCACCTTTTGTCTTTTAAAACAGATGATACTCAGTATTTTTGGGCATTAATCAGTGTTTTGTCCTGTTCTGGATGCAAGGCAGGTGTAAAGGTTTTTCATGCCTGTAGTCCATGAAGGTCCCTTTGTGCCACAACAGTGCACTCCAGCAGAGCTCCCTACACAGATACCCAGTCCCAGATAAAGGCTAGGCACTGTTTCTACACAGGTGTTATTGTTGACTTAGTGTCAGGCTGTATCCTCGCTGTCAGAGAACTTGAGCTGTTCCCTTTAGCACACAGGGCACCCAGAAATGTTTGGAGCAAAGAGGAAAAACAGCACTTTGGTGAGGGGAAGCAATCAGGATATGCAGAACGCCAGAAATGTCAGAGGAAAAAGCAAATTGCTTAGAGATACCTGAGGAAAGAATCTTCATTTCCTTCCAGAAACTTGGGGCAAGTGTTCTACACCCTCAGCATTTCCTGGAAAGTACCATGATTTCATGCAGGTGAAAGGCAAAACAGGCTGGGATGTAAAGAGAGAGAAGCACAGCCAAAGGCTGGCAGCTGGATTGGATCTGTACCACCCATGACAGCAGGAGAAGCCCTCCCTGCCCCTTCTGGCTCACAAACATCAGCGCTGTCACTCTCCCATTGGTACTGCAGTGCAAGCCCCACTTCAGCTCTGAGCAAGGCACATTTCTGTCCTCTTTAGTCCTTCCTTTTTCCAGCACGGTATTAAGCAGTGTCACACTCGGAGGTTCAGGTGGGTGCTGGCTGCTTCAGGTGTTTAAGAGCAGAGGAAAATATTCCAGCTGTGATGAGCACAAAGCCCCTTAAAGAGGTTTAGGTCCAGATCTCTCCATTCTCTTGTCTCTCACAGAATCTGGCCCAAAATTATGAACATGTGATGAACATTTATGGATGTTGTTTCTATTTCATAGTGATATTTGTAGCCCAACCTTCACCTCATACCCATGTGCTTCTCCCTGTGCCTGAGCCAGCTGGAAAGGAGGGATTTGATAGCTCACTGTAGGCCAAGGCAAAAATTGGTCAGGAACAGGAACAAAGACGAAGACAGCAGTAAGATTAGACATGTACCAAATGGCTTTAAAATGTTAATTACATTCCATACTTGGTCAAGCATGAAGTTCTCTTTACATAATCATTCAGTGTATTTCAAGGATAATAATCTAACAATGTAGCAGGTGGGACAAAAAGCAAACTACTGCCTGTCTCAGCCTGTGCAAGCAAGGTTTGATGTGTGTGCTGCATGGTGATTTCCAGATGCTGAGGCATATGTTGTCATTGGATACCTTTCTTTTTTAGAGGCAGGTTGGATGGCTTTGTAACTTCTCACAGGTGCTGAGAATGTCTGAATTAAATAGATGTTTGTAATAAGTCTGTCAAATTGAGCTTCAGGAACCTGGTACCGTTCATTTCCACTTTAGGAAGTATTAAAAAACCCCAAATCATACACACACACAGAGAAATACTGGCCCTTCACTGTATCACATGTGATAACCTGTATCACATCACATGTGAAACTTGTAGTAGACTGTATAATGTGGCGAAGGCTATTTCATCTTTCACTGTTTCGTGTCTGTTAGCTGACAGCTTTCTCCATTGTAACTCTGCCTTTGGTACTTCCAGCTTGTAGTTCAGTGCACCTCACAAGAGCAGCAGCTGTTGTGTACTTCTGTCACCACATCTGATTATTTCAGTTTATTTTTCATTCCACATTTTTTATTTTTGATGCCCGTGCTATTTTTCGCAAGGACAGGCATTCAGTTGTGGTACAACCTAGCTAATTACAATAAATGAATGATCCTGTTCCAGATACTGCCAGAGCCCCAGTGTTAGATCAGGCTACAAAGACAATCCAATCCTTCATCAGGTACTGTGGGCTAAGAACCACGAGCTATGAGCTACAGGCTTGAAAGCCAACATATCATTACCTACAGTTTGATTTTGATTTGGACATACAGTCAATTACCTTTTAGTAAATGGCCACATTTGAAATGAAATTACTTTTGGCTGCATCAGTTTCTGGATTGAAGGATGAAAGTGTAGTGCTGACTCTGAAGGCCATTGCAGGTTTCTGCTGTGACCATCACCTGGATAATTTTAGCCACTTCATGTCTGTTACCTCATCTGAAAAATGGGAATAATACTTCCCAGGAGTGCTGCCATATTTGCTGTTGGTAATACCTGTTAAGACTCTGAAATGAAAGACTTTTTAGGAATGTAAAAAGTTACTTCTTCCATTGGTTATTCTGAAATTACTGTCAAAACAGTCATGCTTTGATTTAAGAACTGTCAGGGTCTCTTGTTACCTGCTTTAGGGAGTCAAAACACTTGGCAGCTACTGAAATGTTTTTCCATCTGCCCAGGTCTCTTTAACCACATGTATTGTAGTGGTGAATAACAACTATTCATTTCAGCTTATGTCATCTTGGATCTTTCTTCAGGCCAAACTGAAACACTCCTGCTTACAATGAGTAGTACCACACTCCATAAAAAGTCTCATTGATTTCAGAAGGGCTTTCACTGATATGTTGTACTATTCATTGTTAAGTAAGGGAATAAATATCACAGTCTGTACAGTGAGAGCAACAGAAACTGGAGGATGGGGAGTGGGAATTACAGAGACAAGGAAACCTTTTATTTTAAAAAGATGCAAAGAAAATGTGATTCATCTGAATGTCTTAACTCTAAAAAAAAGCTTTCACTGGCAAATGATAGAATATAGTATAGCGGCTGACATCTGTAGTAAAGCAGAATTTAGAAATCTCATTCCAAACAAGAATATAAATTACTTGGGTCTTGCATCATAAATTTTACCTAAACAGTGGAAACTCAACTGAAGTATGACTTTAATCACTGAAGAATTCCAGGATGTAAAAGACATGGTGCTTCTGGCAGTGAGGCAGGGGTGTGTTTGGGTTTAGTTGCATTCATTTTCTGTAACATTTTACAGACAGTTCCTTCAGAAGTCACATAATACACTTGCAGCACAGCTTCAGAACTATTGAAAAAAACAGGGGTTTAATTTTGTGGTTTTAAAGGCTTCATAAGGGCACAATAACACCTGAGTCAAAAGTATTTTATACCTCTGAATGTTTTGACCTTAGTTGCTCAGTGCCCTGCAAGAGCAGACCTGACTCTCCTGTTACAGTGGTGAGCAGTGCTTGGCAGCAGTCTGGCAGATGTAACTGTGGGAGGATGTAAAGAAGTGGAAGAGGCCCCCAGCTGCATATGCAAGATGCAGTTTTTAAAAGAAAAATGCAACTCAGCATGCCGTGCTGGTTTAGTCCAAAATGCAGGCCATACTGGGAAGGTGCAGAAAACAGCTGTACCTTTCTCTCCCATCCTAATGCCATCCCCTCACTCTCTTTCGCAATCCCCTTCTTCCTCCACTCCACACAGGAAGAGTAAAAACGTTGCCATTCCCACCTGTCCCTGAGTGCTGATGTTAATCTGTGCTTCACAGTGGCAGCTGCGATGTGTGTGTGGGAGATGGTCTGTGCTGAGGGCAGGATGGTCTTGCTCTCCAAGGAAAGCTGTCCCAGGTACTGACCTCGCTAAAACAAAGGGTGTTGATGTGTTGCTGGGTGTTCCCTGTTAGAAGATGCAGTGGAACACACTGGGAAGCGTTTCGGGGCACGGAGTAGCTGCTGCTTTGCTTTGGCGATCCAGGGTAGCGCAAGCTACTCAGTTGTGCTCCCTGGCCCCGCCACAGCACCACACGGGGGTTTTCCTGGAGATGCATTTCAAAGTCCTGATTTTAGTGGGAGTTACAGAGACTCAGTTTGTCTGAAAACAAGACAAATTACTTAGCCACGCCCTTGGAATAGCATTTGGCTGATGTTTGCAATTGCCTATTTCCAATTATTTTTGACTGTAGAGCAATGAAGTAAGTTGATGAAAGTTCAACAATCAAAATCTCATGCATGCTTTATTATTGCCATTGCTGCTGCACCCAAAATCCCCAATTAAAGCAGTTATGTTTGTAATTTGGGGTGAGTCTTCCTTTTCCAATAGGTAAGCAAAAAGATAGTAATGAATTTTTTACTAGGCTACCTCTGCCTATTCAGCTGTCATGTAAAGCAGACTGTCTCAGAAAAGAGAAGAATTAAAGCACTGGTAATTTTCAAATGGACCGGTAAATCAGACTTGTAGACATGTTTGTGATTTTGCTGCCTTGAAGTGTTCCTGGAGAGCTGGTAAAGCAGAGAATATTCTTCCAATACAAACCCTGAACTTAATCAGTCCCTTTGTGACTCTAAGCCAAGCTCATCTTTTAGCTCATCAAATTCAGTCCAATTAATTTTTCCTTGGCACAAGCCATTATTTGAGCCAGTACTCAAAGAATTCATATTTTCATAAAATCATAGAATAGCTTGGGTTGGAAGGGACCTTTGTTAAAGGTCATCTAGTCCAAACTCCTGCTCCAGAACTTAGGAACATTGTTTAGTGATGGACTTGGCAGTGCTGGTTAGTGGTTGGACTTCCTGATGCTAAAGGTCTTCTCCAGTCTAAACAATTCTTTGACCCTTGAGATGACCAGAAAATCATTTGTTTTTGCTCTAGTTAGCAGGTTAAAGAGCAAGGCTCCATTGTATTTGATTAGAAGGAAATAGAAAGAAGGAATGTCTTGAGAAAACCCAGGAAGTGAAAAACAAATAAAAATCAGGCTCCCGGGTTTAAAGAAAATCAGCAGCTGTTGGGCTTCTGAGGTCTAACGGCTATCACCTCCCTCTCAGGTTACAAATGTCAGCAGCAGAGCCTCCAAATGTCACACACTCGAGGTGCCAGTGACACACAGTACATCCAGCCATGCGCCTGGCATATTCCTCGTGGGGGAATTCAGGAGCTGGGCCTTTCAAGTCTCCCTCTTTGGCACTTAGCCAAGAGTACTGAGGCTTTGAAAAGCAGGATTGTTCTGAAAGGGGGATGGCAGTTCCAAGCAGCCATTTGCCATGGTATTGCACATCCATCATATCCCTGTAATACACGCTACGTGTGCTCACATCACAGACAGTGCTCTTTTCACTGGCTGAGCGACTGCAATGCCTGCCAGAGAATTAGGAGGAACTGGCCAGCCTTCAAGATTTCTTCACAAGGTCTTCTTAATCAGCTCCCATGCCTCTGTGCTCTCATGGCTGTGTGTCTGGTAATTTGCTGGACTTTATGTACACTCTGTTCATCATACAGATTGGCTTTTTACTTACTGCAGCAATTCCTCTCACTTTGCCAACACCTTGCCATTTGCAACTCTAATGCCTATCGATAGCATTTCATCAGCAATAGCTGCCAGTGTATATTCTTTTTACAAGATGTTCACCCTTGGTTTTTATAGATAGTTACAAATTTAGTCACAAACTGATTGAATACTTGGTTTTCATTTGCTTTTTACATGGAGTAGATTCATCAAAATGAATGGATCATCGGAAGATTGAGAAGCTTCTCTAGGATGGATTAGTGTTCCAGGCCAGAGTCAGCTCTGCCAAACCCATCCCTGTGTGCCTCAGCTGGGTTTTAAAACCTTCACCAAGAGGGTTTTCACAGCACCCCATAGGCAGCTGCCGGCATAACCCGAACACTGGTCCTCATCCCACTGCCAACACACAGTCCCTAATTTGATTTTCCTTTGCCCTGGTAATCTTCACTCCCCAGACTGAGCCACAGGAGTCTGAGCAATTGCCTTGTTTGTGAAGCTAGGGCAGAAAGGGCATTTAATACCTCAGATTTTGTAGTGTCCTCTGTCACCCTAAACCATTTATCACATTTCTCCCCATCTCCCTTTCACTGGTGATGGGCCTTTCCTGTGGCCCTTCACATCCATGCCACTTTCAGTGCAATTGCAAGTTTTGCTCTCCTGTTTGTCACTATGTGCTCCATCCTGTACCTCTTCTTTCCCTGTCTGGCTGAACACAAGGACACCTGATTGAGCTGTGTGGGGCCACTTCTTCTATGCCTGGCCATGCTCTGCCACACTAATTGGAGACAGTTGGGTAAAATTATTTCTGTCTGACAGATGTCAGTTTTAAGCAACACCTGTTACCAAAAAGCATCCCTGTGTAACTGGATAGTGAGAGTAAAGTCCAGAGCAAACTTCAGGCATTTCTCCCAGTTCAGTTTCAGTTCAGCACATTGGTGTAAGGATTGTAACTCATAAATCAAGCAATTTGCTTCTAGTTTTTTAATGGAAACTGGTGGAAATGTGGGGTGAGGAAGAGATTGTGCATCAGCCCATGTACAAGGCATTTTTTTTGCTCCTAAGGGATGATACTAAAGTAATCCTTGCGTGAACAAGGCTCGGTATTCTACAAGGAAACTGTGTTATTAGTTCCATTAAAGTTGCATAGAGTTGCGTGACCACTGTCACTCCACAGCAATTTTTTTCATGTAATATCAATGGCAGAACTAAACTGCCTTTTGATATTCAGTGAGGTGCATCAATTTGTTGCAGAGAAACAGATACAAGATTGTATCTTCTCCTGCCTTCTCTTCTCCCTCTCCATAGCTAGAAGTAAATGCTCTGAGTGTTGCAAGGTCTCATCTCACAATATCTTCTGCTTTTTGAAATAGCCATGGCAGAACTGAGGGGTTCTTATGGCTGGGTGACACATCACAGGAGTACTTCTGTTTCCTGTTACAACAGCCTTGACTTGCTTTCAGCTTTGGAGATGTCAGGAGCCTGTACTGCTTGAGTGTACCAGGTCAGTGATAGAGGGATGTTGTTCAGTGCGTATCCCAGAACCTGGATACACACTTGGTCAGTTGGAGAACATTCAGTGAAATTAGTGCTGTTTCTTCTAATTATTTTGAATGGTTCTAATCTAAATTTGTAACTGGAGGGCTGTAAATCTGTGGGGTTTCTAGTTTAGGGTTTGATTGCAACCTTATGGATGCCTGGTAACTTGGTAACTGTTCTGGATACCAATAAATGTTGGGGTTTAATTGAGATTTAAAATGTCCACTGTTGTTCTTTGCTGTCCTTTAATTATCATTGTTTGTACCTTCCCATGTTTAATTTCACAGTAGTGCAGGAATGCCCCAGTCAAGATCCCTTGGCTACTGTAGATGCACAGAAATTGCTGTCCATGTCCTGAAGAGCCTACACAGGCCAGTAACAAAAACTGAATGGTTGCAAATCATCTTCTGGGCTCCTTTTCTTTTTATAGTTCATGGCTCAGGGAATATTACTCAGCAGCAGTGGTTAGAAAGACTCTTCCATTCACCTTGTACTGTCTCTGCCTGTCTGGGAAATTGTTACCTCTGCTTTGTAACACACCAGTCTTTAGGAACCTTTGTTTCCGATCTCTAATCTATCCTTAAATTAGGTATTTTTCCTGGCTACTTCAGTTTGCAGCGCTTTCTCCATCATCTGGCTCCAATTATGTGATCCTCACATGCTATCTCTGAATAAATGTTCTTTGAAGTTATAAAGAAGAAAGATGCCCTTGGTAAGCTGCTTTGATTCAGCTGCTTCAAGCAGGAAGAGCACAGTTGAGGTATAAAGGATAATTTCACTGATCTCTACTCAAGTTAAATAAGAATTTAATGAAGTCCAACAGATGCTCAGTTTACTATTCCTGAAACCTAGTTTCTCCAAATTCTTTACCCAAGTACACAGTCTATGATGTTTTCCAGCACAGGGTATATTACTTGGCCTAGATTTTTGTAAGATATCGGATTATAGGAATGGGCCTACTGAGACAAATCCAAGATGCTTATTGTTCTCTGGGGAAAAAAAAAATCTAACTGCTTGTCCAGTTTTCAGATGGGAAAAGGTTAATTTTCATCTCAGTAGCTGGTACAGTGCTGTGTTTTGAATGCAGTATGAGAATAATGTTGATAAGACACTGATGTTTTGATTGTTATTAAGCAGAGCTTACCCCAAGTCAAGGACTTCTCTGTTTCCCATGCTCCGCCAGTGAGAAAGTGCAGAAGGAGGGAGGGAGCATGACCAGGACCCCTGACCTGAGCTGGCCAGAGGGGTATTCCATGCCACATGCCCAGTATATAAACTGGGAGGAGCTGGCCAGGAGGCATCGGTCACTGCTCAGGGACTGGTTGGGCATTGGCGAGGGTAGGGAGCAACTGTGTAGTGCATCAGTGACTTCTCTTCGGTTTTATTCCTCCCTCCTTTTCATTACAATTATTGTTAGGTTTACTTTTTTTTTTTTCTCTGATTCTCCTGCCCTCAGAGATAGGGACAGGGGACTGAGCCAGCAGTTGTGGGGTATTTAGCTGCTAGCGGGGGTTAAACCACAACACTGCTTGACCTGGTTCCTGAATGGGAGCCCTGAGGAGTAGACCTCTACCTGCTGTGTCAAACTTGTGACCTGAGCTCATGGTCCAGCCCAAAGTCCTGTTTGTCTGTGCTGGTTATGACTCAGGTCTCACCGAGGTCTAGGAACAGATTACAGGGGTGGAGAACCAGCACTCAAACCCTTGCCCCCACAGAAGGATGAGCCACCTACCATCATGCAGGCATGTGGATGTTTGGCGTGCATCAAGGAAAATCCAAATTCTTAATTAAAAAGGAAAACCCTTTTGTAATCCTAAATGAACAAGTGTATACCTGAATTCCAGATGGGATGTTATGGAGTCCTTCTGCAGTAGTAAATTCAAGGATCTCTTATAACCTGTGGTGTCAGTGAAATGCAGCTTAAGTAGATTATGACACAGTCAACTTTGACTGCAAATTTCTTCCTACCAAGATGGAATGTGCATGTGATATAAGGTTTGATAGGCCTAGACATCTGCAGGCTGGCCTGGCTTGCACAACAATCCCGAGTAAAGGTTCACATCAGAGATCTTAATTATTGTCTCCAAACATCAGGCAGGAAATCTGCATTTTGAAAAGTCTCTAAATGGGTGTTTACATAATTTATGTTTTACAAAGTCCACTGATGTGTATTTGCATAATAAACCACAGCAGTGCCAACAGATCCATCGCAGCATACAGTGTCAGCTCTTATGAGCTTCCAGGGGGTTATTCCCTTTACTGGAGCTCCTGACACAGACAGAAATGGCAGTAACTGATATACATCAGAGCAGACTGAGTGCCTGTCAGAGCTTCTTTGGCTGGCTGGAAACACACAGAAGTCAAGCCTCCTGCTCAGTCACCTGAGAAATGCTCTGTGTATGTTCATGCCAGTTCTGTGCATAGAAACAGCAGAGATGGTCCTTCACGTTGATTAAAGTCCGCTGAATTTCCTGATCCGGGGTCCCCATTGCTCTCCACATGCTTCCAGCAACACCCTGATGCTTGCATGCTCTCCAGCTTCCTCATCCTTAAAAACAGGTACTTTTTCTCACCACCACCCTAAGCCCCTTGACATGATCCACTGGATCCATGCACAGGTACTTTCAGAAGGACCTTGGGCTTTGTCACTGGTGTCACTTGGGCAGTCAAGCTTGAGCACATCAGCGTAGAGAGAAGCCAGACCCTTGAGTTCCAATGCAGGGTTTATCACTCTCAAAATGGTGTTTCTAGCATTCTCATGATGGACATAATGCCTCGAGGGGGGTTTAGCCCATGTGGACTAATAGCAGAAGCCTTTTTTCCTTTTGGCCAAGTGGGAGGAGAACCCCGGCTGATGTAAAGTTGAGCGGTGTTGCTACCCAAAAAAGGGGGATGATATGTAGCCCTCAGTCTGTTATGTACCAATGTTGGCAGACTAGTTAAACTCAGTCTGGTGCTTTTGCTTTAGGCGACTCCATGAAAATTGGAGGGAGCAGTTCACATCCTCACAAAAACAGAACAGGGAAAGGGATCATTGCCAGCTCCAAAGAAGAATTTCCTTCCTTTAATTTGCCCAACAGCCTGAACATTGACAGAACATAGCCTTATGCATATCCTAATGGATGGGGCTTTGTTTTGTAAGACTTTCTACTAGAAAATTTTATTTCTTACCCTGGTTGTATATCTCCTTTCCATTTTTGTTGATTTGGGTATTCATCATCCTGCAGACTGTGATAAAGGTTCATCAGTTTTGCTGCATGCTACTAATAAGATAATGCTTTTAAGCTGTTTGGTATTTTCACATGACACATGTTCTTCCTGCTGCAGATCCTCAGCAGAGTGATGGCTCTAATCATCCTCCCTGTCAATAACTGTCAGCTGTGATGGAGCGGGGTTCTGGCTGGCCGGATAAACCAGCAATGTGAAATAGAGGCTATGCAATGCTGAAGAGTTGCCAGACTAGAGCAGGAGAAAAGACTAATTTAAGCTTCCCATACCAGAGCTGAAGCAAGCCTAATGCCATGAGGTTTTTCTGTACTACTCCTGATGTTCAGGCTAAAATGATTAATCCAGGATAATATCTTGCAACAGTTTCTTTTGATTTCAGGTCTGAGTGAAATTAAATATTGGAAAGATGCAATAAACAAACATTTCCTACTGAGTGATACAAGGACTAGAATAATTGTTTGGCATTACAACTAATCCTTCTTATCATCTAGATTAAAAGAAGTCAGATGCTATGTAGATTGAAGTGATTTCAATGTTTATTCTGTAATTAAACATTAATTTTATTATTATATCCTACTTTAACATCTTTAAAAGATTTTTAGTATAAGGTTCTATGGCTGCTCAAGAAATGACAGAAATTCAGGGAGCATTTTATACCCTCACTGCTGCCTACTGACTTCAGAATCTTAAAGCAGAAATTGTATCTGCCCAAGTTTCTAAGGGAGCAGTGGGAATAACTGGAGGAATTTGACTGGCTTTTAAAGGATGAGAACTGATGAGAGCAGCCTGCTTGCAGGGTGAAAAGACCCTTTCAGATATCTTTTATAGATACTTGTGATTATTTTCCTGTGCCTGCCATGCTGGAAGTTGATGTGAGTTGTTATTCACTCCAGGTTTGGCCAAGCTGCCTGCAGTGCCTGTGTTGAGTTCTCCCTGCCACCTTTTAAAGGGTGCTGAGCCAAAAGGGCTCTGCCTTGAGTCCCAGCTCTTTGGTGGGAGTTCTGCGGTGGCTTATTTTCTCCTGCTTGCTCCTTACACATATGAGATCTGCTTATGCTGAAATGTGAGAGGATGGCTTCCTTAGCAGAGAGCAGTCTGTGCTCCTGCCCTTCGCTGCCATCTCCTTGGGGAAGCATGAACAGACCTTATGCAGTGGCACAGAGCAGTTTCTGTTGTCCCTTCTCTTTTGGCTGACAACCTGTTAGTTAATTTGAGTAGTTCTTTCCTGTGTATTTTGGGCCAGTTTGCTTCCAGGGTAGACCCAGGTAGTTCAAGCAGAGCCTGCTTCAGACTGAGATGCCCCTCTGTGCACACGTCCTGTGACTGGACAGGGCACAAGAGACCTGGGTTCAAGCACCCCTTCTAAACCACTCACAGGAAGGGTCTGAGCCTTCTGTCACGGGGGCACAACTGAGCTGCTGGCAGATTCCTCTCTGCTCTCTTACCACTTGGTGTGATCCCTCAGGCCTGTGCTGGCAACTTCTGGCCAAGGAGAGAAGACCTGCAGAGCATCGTCCACCTCCAGCACAGCTCCCCAGGGCTCATGTGCACAGCCAGCTGCAGAAACACAAACGATGTAGGGCTTGTGGAGATAGAGAAGGATGTAGAGAACCCTTCTGCCCCAGTGGCTGAGCAACAGCTGACTGGGAGAGCTGAAAGTCTCAGTGGTGCATGAACACATCTCAGGCAGCTAGCCTGGCACATGGAATCCTGAACTTCCTTGAGGATTGTGTTGCTGTACACAGATTGTAGCCTACTCAAACCTGACCTTACTCTCAAGCTATGTGATTGTCTTCTCATGGCATGAAGAAATTGTCAATGCTGCTTAGGTAGGACCTGTGAGTGTTTTCAGGACAAATTTTCAGTTCTGAAGGCCGAGACCTGAGTGTTTTCATCTGAGTGTTTTCAGTACTAATTTTCAGACCTGAGGGCTGAGAGACATGTGCCTAACTTAAGCAGGTGGGTAATAGTATTTATCTTGGTGCTACAAGTTCTTTTTAAAGTTAAGCAAAGTTTAAGGTAAGTTTCAGTCCTGGTTGTAGTTGAACTTACATTGCTGAAGTATAAGATCATATCCAGGCCTTTTACAACATGGAGCTCTCTTGTGTTTAGAGCAGCAGAGCTAAATTAAAATCCTTATTACAAATGTCAATTCCAAGTACAATTAGCAGGTTATGAAAAGGTTGGATATTTTTAAAATGTAAATTTTGAAGCCAGAAAAGGTGCAGTTTCTCCTTAAGGGAAGGAGTGCCAACAACACATGCTCCTTTTCTTCCAGAGAAATTAAGGAGTGTCTGGGGGAGAGGAGTTGGGATGGCTTTAAATATTTTCGTACTCCCTTCCAAAATAAGTTTACAGTTTCCCCACATACAATGTAATTAAACCTTCGATTTGACCTTTGTATTGAGCAATAAAAATTAACTGGGAAAGATGTGGGTAGAAGGAGAGCACAAACAAAGCATGCCCCACGTCAGCCAGTGTGAGAACTGTTTCTGTAACCAAAACTAATGAGATCATCAGGACAAAAGCAAAAGCCAAAGAATTTTCAATTATTACTAATATTTTTCTTCCTCAAGCCAGTTTATATTTTTCTTAATTACAGCTTTGAGCTCTGGTGTGATATTTTGCAGATGCCTTCGGCACTTGGCGTGCTGATCACTTGCACACTCCAGACTGGCAGGGGCACCTAATCTTTGAAGTCTGGAGCTCACATTCATCTTTAACCATAAAGGTCAGCCCTGCATTCCTCGCATCCCCCCAAACTCCCATTAAGTTTAATAGGAGTTTGGAGCATGTGAGGCATGCGGCATCAGGATCGCTCTCAGTCTACCTGATATTGCCAGTGAGGCATGTACACAATTTTTAAACTTAGCCAGTTAATTGCACCATACAGTGAAGGCAGAAGACTGTCATGGGGCTTTTTACTTGTTTCTTTTACTACAAGAAACTTACAACAAATGTTCAACAGATTTACTGGGAACATCATGTTTTACAGATGCTTCCGTGCTGTGTTTCAGGATTTCATGTCAGCTGTGCTGCACTACGTATGAGGTATCTGGCAAACTAAACAAGCATAAACATGCAACCACAAACATGTGCCTAGGACTAGACTAAAAACAGATGTTTCCAGGGAATGTAAAAGATGTTTGGCATGTTTTAAGCTTATACTTTCAGCTTGTCTGCATTTGAATAAGTCCCATATTAATATAAACAAAATGACAAAACCTCTTCTTGCAAATGACTGATTGATTAATGGAAGTTCTGCTGAATCACACGAGCTTTGTTAGGTTAGAGTATTTCTTCCCAAGAAAAAGAAGGATTGTTCCTGCTTGACATTTACCATGGCAGGAGCTGAGGCAGTTCTACATGGGGGTTTACTTTTTAACCCCCAGAACTAATACAGTTGTATTGTGGCTCCTGAAAACCATGCAGGGTTTGCTATGACCACTGTATATCAAAAGCCAAACACCTACAGTGACAGGTTTCCTTAGAGCAGGACAGCTGAGATAATGTCCTGTTCTCTCTGTACACGTATATGTTGCATTCAGATGTATATGGACCAAAAGATTGCTTGGGAAAAGGGGAAGGAGTTGCCATCTCACATAAGTCTGGCTTCTAGGCACCTGACATCTCAAACTGTCTCATGGTTGTTTCTGCCTTTTCTTGATTGCATTTGAATTAGTTCCTGAAAGTTCCAGCCAATGTTGTTTCTTGAGGAGAGTGGGTATGGCTCTCAGATGGAAGAGTCTGCATCCAGAATGCACAAAATGTGCAGGAAATAAAGCAGTGTTCTCACTGGTCCACACAGAAAGGCAACCTGCCAAAGATCACACAGAGAATATAGAATTAAAACCTGGACACAGATATCCTGGTCCCAATTTATGATTATCCCCCCACTCATTCCTTAAAAAAGAGAAGCTTCTTAAAAAGAGAAATGGAAAGATGTCCCAATCAAACTGGGACACGTCAGCTTACCCCCATAATCTTGTCCCACAGGTCTTCTGGAAAGGCTGGCCTGAACCTAATGCCACTCAGGAGTTCAGTGGGGAGAGTGATCTATGCGCTTGAAACTCCTGGAGTTCTTTCTTTTTCTGCTTAAAGATTTTTTTCCTCCTAACACGAGGTTTCCATAAAAAGGTGTGTGGGGAAAAGGCTTCTACAGACACCACATTCTCAGGCTGAAATAGAAAATGGTAGAACAGTACATACATGAGAGGCTGCAGAGCTTTTCATTGCTCCCTTCTTCTGGCTCCAAAATGCATACATTGCACCCACATTTTACTGACTGGTATTATATAGATGACAATAACAGACTCTAGAATTTGGAGAACATCACGAGTTATCATCCTTTAGGAGTTCACACATTCCCATTTCCACAGCATTCCTGTTTCCATTTGTCTGCTGCAGCTGTAACTGGAAATAATTAGTGCTGGTCTTAATGTCAGGATAATGGATTATTTGGAAATTGTTGGTACATTTTATGGCGACAGCACTGTTTTGCAATTTCAGAGCTTCTTCCTTAGAATATGTAAAAGTAATTTCAGCTTTTGCTACCCAAGGTGATAAAAAGCTAATAATAACACTGCACCATCTAATGTAATTTAAGAGCCTGTTCCACCAAGTTGTACCTAGCTTTAATTTTCTTATGAAGCTGTCAGGCAAACCCAAGCCCTTGATCGAAGGGAAATTTATCAAGCAACTGAGCTCCAATGTGGAGAGTAACTGCTGGTGCTGACCAGTTCACTTCAGACCTGCATTGTAAGTGTCATCACATCCATGATGAGGCATTCAAGACCAAGGCATTAATTTGCTATCGTAGATACTGACAGCCTGTCTTTTCAAAGCACAGTGTTTGCATGAAAGTCTGGAAAGAAATGGACAGGTCTGACTTGATGTAATTAATATGGGGAAAGCAGAAATAAACAATCTCTGCTTTCTTTCGTCTCCCTAAATAGCTGGGTTGAAAGTTCTCTCTAGTAGTTCATGGTTAAAACTGATGGAAACATGTTCAGAATCCCCGCTTTGTTATGAGCACGGTGGATTGATGAGCATGGATTCTCTGCTGTTAGTGCCCCATTCCATTAGAAGCCAGGCTGCTGTAATTAACATTTACAGCACTGGTCTGGCAAATCTCTCAGGTTTGTTTTTATTCAACATCCCCTCACAGGGGCTGTACCCCTGTGTGGCGAGAGGATCTGTAGCCTTAGAGGCACGCAGGCTGTTGGGCAGTCACAAGTGCAGTGTCTGACGAGCAGAGGTCCTGTCATTTACAGTCACAGAGAAAGGACTGAGCTCAGATCAAGAGAAGGACAAAAATGGAAGGAGGTTTCTATTAAGTAGCTGAATGTGTTCATTCCTTGGCAGGACAGTAGGAAACATGAACAGATTAAAGCAGACTGTGCTGGTAGCGTTCACTAGAGAGCAATAGCACACAAGTACACCAATAAATAGTTTTATCTTTGACAATCCCTAGCAGTAGCAAACTGTAAATCATTTGGCCTAGGAAAGGGGAACTGACAGCTGGGGTGCCAGTATGACTTTAACTTCTGTCTGATGACCCAGTAATAACCTAAAAAAACTATCATTGCATTGTTTGCCCCGGTATCTTTACTGACTCTCATTAAGGTGTACCTCAACATGTGACTCACTGAATGCATTTGAAGGGCATAATCAGCCCTCACTATAGGGGAGGTTTCCTGTTCCTAAATTAGATGTCAGTGACAGTTTTGGTTCTCCCTGTCATCCTAAGCTGGTCCCTCTGAGGAACAGTATTGATCCATAGAAGTATTTATGAGTAGCTCAGTGCCGTCGGAGCAGCACATGCATTACTGAGCAGCAATCTGCGGTTACATCTCGGAGGTGAAGATAATCCCAAATGCTCTAAATAGCGAGGTCAAGTCATTTTCATTATGTGTTTTGTTTATACTGTCAAGATGTGAATGTAGCAGCAGTTAACACAGATAAGAGTTCAGTTAAGGAAGTGGACTCAATCCCCTGGACTAACAGAGCTGTAATCACGGGGCCTGGAGGAACTCTGAGCCATCTTCACTGACCCCAGCAGACCCTGTCCTCGGCAAGAGTCCCGAAAGGCTGCTCAGAAAGGTTGCTTTGGCAGTCAGCTGCCTATCCTTTTTGGCAGGATTTGAATATTCTCACTGAGAGCCTGGATGAGGGAACAGCACAGTAGCTACTGCAGTGGCTGTATCACCATCATGGTGCAGTGGTAAATAAACAGCATAGAAAAATATTTATATGCCAGTGTCCAAAGGCCATCACATTGTCAGGCTGAGGTTAGCTGAAGCCTTCAGAGAGTTTAACCACTCCATTTCTGGAAAGGAGAGAGGGACTGATGGTGAAATGAAGTTTCTAGCAATGGAGAAATCTTTTAATTGGGAACCATAAAGCCTTTAAAATGCAGAAGGTAAATAGAAGAACAAACCAAAGCTGTGGGGTTTGGTTGGTTGGTTTTATGAAGTCATATTCTGAGGGCTGGATTCAAGGGTGCTGAACATCTGGGGTTTGCTGTATTGAGACTGAAGTTTCATTTCTGTGCTAGTCTTCACACTAACACTTTTTTCTTTCCTAGCATGATCAGTACTTTTTTGCCTTTTGAATGTCAGCAGTAGACTGAACATAACCATCTCTGACTCAGAGAAAAAAGATTTAAGAGGAAAAACTCATTTTACTCAGTCTCTCGGCCAAAATCGTGGAGTGAGTAAGCAACAGGAACTCTAAGGAAACTGGAATAAAATATGAAATCTTTATGCTGCTGAAATTTGTGCCTTAAAAACTAAATATAGGATTGAAAAGATTTTGAACTGAATTGAAAGTTAAGCTATTTTTATTTATTTTTAAGAAAGGAGAAAACAGAACATTTTAAATAAAATGCCAATTTCGCACAATTAGATCCCGAATTAGAGTTGGCCATGAATAGCATCAGAAGATCCTCTGCTGTGAAGACAGAGAGAGAATTCAGAATGTAGTCCTTCCCCTGGAAAGGATGAAGGCAGCATTTTCTAATGTATTATTTAACGCTTGTTATGTAGTGCATTAAGCAGTCACTGAGAGGAAAGCTTTTAAAAACCAACAGTCTCTCTGATAGCATTAAATCTTACCTTAGATTTTTTGTTAAGTCAATAGTAAGAAAATAAACGAATTAATACATTTCAGTCTGCCCAATTTATAGATGCCAATCAAGTTACAATGCTGGACATGGCCAGCTGAAAGAGGGGAATAGATTTACCTGAGTGAGGTCTTAATTTAATCAGCTAGCCCCAGAGAGCTGAAGTCAGCAGGCTGGGATGATATAAGAGGCAGCAGAGAAATAGTGCCTTTCCTGCAGTTGCGAAGGAGAGTGACAGTGATGGAAAGGACTCCAGGCAGTGTCAGAACACACCTATTTCCATGATTTATTCTTAATTTATTTTAATGACAGTCTGAAGGTTGTCCATTTTTCTTTAAATGTCCTCAGAATACTGGTATTTTCTAAACATTTAGAGCATGCTTTTTCTCCCCCTCCTTTCTGTGAGCTCCAGTGCAAGTTGGAATCAAAGAGGAGATATGCCTGCACTTTGCCATGAGGAATTTGGAGCACAATGTCAGACTACCCTTTTCCCAAAGCATGCCTTGCCAGCTGGTGTCCCTTCACTGCAGTCACTCTTGAGTCAGGTGTAGGAATCACGTGTTCCTCTGGGATTAGTGTTGATATTATGGTAAAATGGAGGAATTCATTACATTTCTCTTACAGTTTATTCTAGCAAAAGAACAATGTGTGCTTTCCCAGTACAATAGCTCATTTTTAGTATCAAGTGAATTTATTGATGGTTGTTCAGAACTACTGACATGCAGACAATGATCTCAGATTGCATTTACATTTCTGGACTACTTTACATCTTTCCAGTTCTGCCAGGAACTTGCTTCTGTGATTCAGTTTTCATTTTAAGATTGGACTGCTGTTTCATCTGCATTACAAATCTATGCCTTTTGCTTTCTTTTGTATGTGCACTGCATTCATTAGTATTGCAAATCCTTTAAACTTGGAACTGAACATTTATTGTTAATTATATATTCTTCCAAGTAGTCGTTTGTTCTTTCCAAACACTCAGTATGCTTTTACAGATTGACTGTAAAATCATCATCCCTTCAGCAGGTGAAATAGTCTTTTAGTTTGTTTGTTTGTTAGTTTGTTTCTCCACAATGCCAATGAGAGGGTTTAAGGGCAATATGGTCTCAGTAATATTTGCAAATAGCTTGGAAATGTCTTCATAACCGAAGATTTATTATTTTCTCCCTTTTAAAAAAATCCATGTTTTTGCAATAAAGGGCTACTCCTACTTTCTTCTCAATCCAGTTCTTTATATAAAAATACATTTTTATTAAAAATACATTGCCTCCAAATGCATCTGGAGGGAGAAGGCTTTCAGTGCTTAAAGGAGTCTTAAAAAATAGGAGGGAGAGTGACCCTTTACACAGAAGACACTGAAAAGGACAAGGGGTAATGATTTTACATGAAAAGGTGAGAGATTTAGTTTAGATACTTGGAAGAAGTTTTTACACAGAGGGTGGGGAGGCCCTGGCACAGGTTGCCCAGAGAAGCTGTGGATGCCCCATCCTTGGAAGTGTTCAAGACCAGACTGGGCAGGACTTGGAGCAACCTGGGATAGTGCAAGGTGTCCCTGCCCATGGCAGGGGGGTGGAACGAGGTGATCTTTTAGGTCCCTTCCAACCCAAACCATTCTGGGATTCTATGAAGTCAATATCCAATCTCCTGTAGCAACCCACCATCCTGAAGGATGTGATGTGTTTCACTGTGATGTGTTACAAAACCACTCAATCCCATCACTACATTTTAAAGCATGAGCTGGTTCCCATCCCAGGTGAAACTGAAGGTACTTTCTGTGAGAGGAGATCATGTTCTGAGCCCAGCCACTGCAATGCAGAATACCTATTATTCTGCTCAGGCTGTGTCTGCAAGTAGCCAAGGGGAGCCAGGCAGGCAGAGAGGACTTGCGTGAAACAGTGGGTGCTGAGGACAGAGTAGCCATGCTGAGCCCAACTAAAACATCAGTGCAAGTGCCCCATCAGTCTCCATACATGTTTCTGTTACGCAGAGTGAGTGTACAACAATGGACAGAACTTAAAGCACTATTTAAAAGATGTGTGATTAATCTCACATTTACTTTCATGTTTTCAGATATACTCAAGGACAAGAAAACCCATCCAGAAAACAGAAATGAACCAAAACCAACCGTGAAAAAGATTGACACCACAACCACCACAAGCACTGTCAAGTCATCCTCCAAACACAGTGTAACTGGAAATGGGAGCAGCCCAGCCCTCAGTCCATCCCTTGCTGTTCTGGCAGCACTGGCAGTTCTGTGGCACTGTCCCCTGTAGCTGAATTGCCCTGCAGATGTGGTGCTAGTGCTCCTGTTCACTGTAATTTATACCTGCAGCCTTACCCAACCGGAAACAAATGGAAATGGCTCTCTCATTGATGTGATATGTTAGAATAAATAAGAAGTGATATGCTCTAGTTGGCAGATACGAAGTGTCATCAATTACAATGTCTGAAGATAGTCTTTGGCAAAGCCCATCCACAGTACAGCAAGGATGATCACAAGGGTCTGAATAGCTTAAGTTATGGGGTAGAAATAATTGAAAACACAGTAATTGTGTACGTGTGTGTTACTGTTCAATTTTGTTTGCTAGAATCTGACTGGCTGTTTTTTATTTGTTTAATTTTTCCGATAAGTTATATGAATGGTCACTCTTCAAGGCAATCCATACTTTGTTTTTTTTAGTGAACAGCTAACAAGCTGTACTACAGTTCATAGAATCATAGAATGTTACGGGGTTGGAATGGACCTTAAAGATCATCTAGTCCCAACCCCCCTGCCCTGGGCAGGGACACCTCCCACCAGACCAGATACCAGGTTGCTCCCCTGTACAGTGAAGTGCTCTCTACCAGCCTGATGAAATTCCTGAGCAGTCAAGAAGATCAAAACATGTTTGAAACTTCCTTTTCACTCTTACTGCTTAGATGTAGGAAGCAACATAAAAACATATGGTGTGTCTAATATATCGGTATAGTTGCCTTAACTGTGGAAAAAAATAGAACCACTTTGTTTACTGAGGGACACAGTGAGTTTCCCTGCCCCACCAAATGTCATTACCAGATGCTTAAGCATATGCTCAAGGCTTATTGGATGAATGTCCAGCAAAGGGAAACATAAATAAACATAACAATATTTTCTGCACTTGAATGCAGCTCTGTACAGAAAAAAAAAAAAAAGATAATTCAGTTCAAACTTACTTTGCCTATGAGATGTTACACAGAAACCAACTTAAATTTTCCATACAGGTCCCCGAGATATAAATTATTGGGAACGCCCATTAGACACTAACTAGATTTTGTGCATTATGGATCTCTGAAATCAGCTGTTTCATAAACTGTGTATTATTTAATTACATTAAATGTTTAAAATTTTGTATCACATTAGGTGTAAAACATTCTGAAATCTAGAACATTCTCTGTTACGCTTCATCTTGATTGCTACCCTAGAAAATGTCAAATGTGCATTATATTACAAGGCTGGTTTTTTTAAATCAATGATACATTGATGCATTTTAACTTTTTGGATGAAAAAGTACTATAATAACTTCTAATAGGTTAAGAGTTAATGTGTGTTTTCCAACAACTGTTTACAGTGCCATTGAATATATTTAAACAAACACAACTGTATGAATACATAATGATTAATATGATAAATATATGAAACATTAGAATTGTTATATTTACTACATTTCATAACTATTACAACTGTTTAATGGCCATTTTCATGTTGTAGACCATTATTATGTACAGATTTGTAAGATTTAATGTAAAACACTTGACTCTGGTTTTTTGTAAAACATCTCTTTGATACTTGGTGTTACACAGTCACTGAGATTACTCAAAAGAAGAGCCCTGTATCTCACTAACCAGCTTCAGGCATTTTATTGGGATTTTAAAAGCCTGACTCAAAGAGGGTGCCATGGGCCAGTATTACTGCTGGATGCCATCACACAGGAGGTGACAGAACAAGCAGACAGTAAGTGAACAAAGGCTCGCTACACTTGTACATTTCCAGACAAGTATTAGTGAACATGTCTAATTATGTTTGCAAAGGTGGGGCTTGAGTTTAATTTCCAGTTGTGCCTCCTAGATCATATTTACAACATAAAGGTATGATCAGAGCTATGGACGCACCCAGCTGCAAAGGCAGTGTCTCTGAATAGACAGCAGCTAAGTTTTCTAAAAGATAGTTCAATTTTAATGTTGAAACAAAGAGATAAGGAGAAGATACTTACATAAACATCAAGTATTTTATATTTTAAATCTGATTTTTCACAATGGTAAGGATATTAATATCCCTAAGGAGTGTTTCTCAGTCTGATCAGTGAAAATCGGTTTTCCCACAATTATTTAAATGGCTGTCCTGTGTTTTCCAGGGTTAGTGAGCTGCACCAATCTATGGAACCATAATGAAAAATACTGCTTCTTGTAGTCATTTTTGGTGCTCTTTGGAAAAGTGCCTTGTTACCTGAGGAGGTGTGCAGGTCCCATAATTTGTACAGTGGAAAGACTCTGTAATGCCTGGCAGTCTTAGAGAATCCTGCACTCTGTTGGCTGTGTCAGACAAGTAGCTCTCCATGCACACTCTGAATGTACACCAGGTGCTCACACTCATCACCTGCCCCTCAGCTCACACCAGTTACTCTGGCTTCACTGGAGCAATTCATGTCTGATGCTTGGCAGCCTGAGTCCTGATTTAGTGTTCTCATGCTTACAATGCTCAGTCGGCAATTGTTCGGGCCAGTGAATCCAGTTTGCACCCTGAAGTCTCTGTCAGGATTCCTATGGATAGAGGTTTCAGGGCTGGGCTCTAATCCTGCCAGATGTCAGCTGTGCAGTTTGGAGATTTCAGATTTTTCTCACCTGCAGAGAGGGAACCTGAACACCCAGAGCCAGGTGTTTTTCTGAGGTCTGTTCTGTAAAAGGTTTTAGCGGCGATCCTGCCAGCCTTGTGTTCAGCTGTAGCAGAGGGAGCCACAGGAGGCAAGTATGCAATAATTCACCCAGGGGGTTATTTGTTGTTGCTAAATGTCATAATTTTGCTAAACAGAAACCTCTGAAAATCAGGTGTTTGAATTTGGGGATTGGTCAGCAAATATTTGTATTCATTTTTCAAGGTAAACAGGACAGCCCTTTAAAATTTTCTGTAACAAAACACAACAAGTTCAAATCATGGGGTGAGATAGAATCAACTCATTTCTTTGGTTTCAACCAGTATTTTGATTCTGGTTGACACAAATTGTTACAAAATGAGGGAAGAGGGTTCTACATCAATTACTACATTTTCATGCAAAAACACTTGTACACTGTAAGAAGAGTACTGGTCAAACCAGCATGAATATGTTCACAATAAGCATCAAAAATGGTGCCATTTTAAAGGGCAGTGCAGTTTATTTTTACTGGTGGTTTATGATATTTTTTTCCTCAGGATGAGTTGCATTTACAAATTTAAAAAAGAATGTTTTCCATCAAACAAACCATGTATACCAGCAAAGGCAAAACCAATTGGCTGTGTCAGATAAAGGAAACTTTCATTTTCAGATGAGTAAGATACCAGTTTTACAAAGTGTTAGTTTGTTATCCAGGACACTGTAATTACGATGTAATTGCAAAGGTCTAAATTCAAAATACTTTTGAACTTGTGTATGTAATCTCAGTGTAAAATAAGGTACCAGTCTAAGAGCATTGCTGTAGCCTTGCCTAACAGTTATGAATTGTATTTAGCCACTGCTTTCTGATTATTGTTTTGCTATGACTTTCTTTGAATATTTTGCTGTGCCCACATTTGTGAATGCCAGCATTGGAAAGTAACTGCTGTTCTACATTTGTGAGTAAAATCAATGTACAATTTTCTGTTGGTAGTGATGCAGGCTTTTTTACCAAATAAGACAAAGTTGCCATGGGCATAGTGTCAGTTCTTAGTGTTTCACTGCTCTCCAGGCTCTGTGTTCCTGTAGGAGGCTCGGGAGGTCCGAGTGTCTCCAGTCCCCTTCCTGGCTGTGAAAGTACCAGGGAAAGAGTGAGTGTGGGTGAGCAGAGGCATGTGTGGCTGCAGGGTGCCAAGGCATGGCAGCTCCAGCTGGCTTCTCTGAGGCCTTGAGCCCAGTGTTCTCAGCTAATTTCAAGCAGCTTTTACACCTCTCCACATCATCTCTTGGAGACTGGCCAGGCAAAGAGCAGAGAATCAAGAGACTGCACTTTCAGAACTTCACAGCCACCTGCTAGGAATTGGACTTTTTTTGCAGTTTAGATGATGCTTTACACAGTCTGGCCTCTCGCACTTTTTTCTGGCTTGCATATTGCCAGTGCTGTGCCCTGGCTTCCAGTACAACTTTTTCATTGCATAAGGAACTGGGATTCTGATCTCTCAGTAATGAACCTTTTGAGGTAAAACTGTCTGTCAGAGCTTGATAAGGGACCAAAATAATACTGTCCAGCTGTGTTGACTTCAGAAGCTCTGTGCATGGGTATCTGGCTGTGAGATTCACATCTCTCTGATCTCTTAAATCAGATCTGTATTTAAAACAGCCCTATTCCCTTTTGGTACCAAGACTGCAATGTATATAATAATTTTAAATTTGAGTCCCTAATCCTGTATGAGTCCACTCAATGTTGTCCTAAAGGATGTTGTGCACATATTTGATTTTAATGTTAGTCAAGACTTTTTGCCCATATTTACTGAGATATTCAATATTGCACATTATTAGGCTTAAGCAAGGTGTGTTTAAGTTAAAGGAGCTGAAACACACATTGAAGTGAGATACTTAGTAGAACAAAAAAAATCCAGAAAGTTCCTACATTCCTGAATGGAACCCTTCACATTAAACAGAGTTTACAGTCAGAATTTTCTAGCTAGCATGGTGTCAGAGGGATTTCAGCTTTTCATTGGAAATCGATAAGCAGTCTACCCATTTTTAAGTGGAAATCAGTTGATGTACAATGCTTTCCTCATGTCTCTTCATGTGGTCAAGTTTAGTTCTGTAGGAGACATTCCCTGTCTTGCACATTGATCATCACAGCTTTGTAAGTGCTTAATGTTACAACTGGCCATAAGTACAAAGCATTTATTCTCATTTACAGCATTTCACTACTCTCGGTGCTTCTTGTAATGATATATGGCATATGTGTCAGTGAAAAGTGAAACATCTTACAGTCAATGTCAGAGTCAAAAAGAACACAATTATGTCTTCTTCCCATTGCCTGAGAAGTCTAGAATTATTCTCAATACTGAATTATCTTCTGTTTTCCATTGCCACTCTCTAAATAACTACATTTGAATTGTATTAAATATTAAGCTACCAAAAAAAAATAAATGCTGGCTGAGAGATGGTAATAAACAGAGACTAAATTCAGAAAAAGATCCTGGAATTAAAACAGAGGCTACTCCCAGGAAACAAACCACTCATGGACTAGAACAAGTTTTCAAGTCCCTCTCCCTTTTCCAGGTTCATCACCATTCCACCTTCATGCAGCATGCAGGAAGCTGGTACTGAATTCATCAAGTGAATTTAAACTATTGCATAGTGGTATTTCCAAGTGTCTTGCTTGCAGTGGATGTCGTTTTGCTATTTGCAAGGAATGCATTCCAACTGCATGTGCAACTGCTTCAGTCCTTACTCAGGAAGCAGCTGCAGTTGCTGCAGCTTTCAGAAGAGGCTGCTGGACACAGACCATGATGCAATATTTTTGTGTAGCTCCATGTCACTGAGATCAAACTCAGTCCTTAAAGTAGACTGGTCATTATCAACACTGCAATGATTTCCCCTTATGGAAATCCTGTAATTCCCTTCCAGGAGAAGGGCACATGAAAGACAGGCCACTGATGGTCTTACAGTGTGCTTGAAGTACTTCATTAAACAGCCACTAACAGCCACGTTGGTCTCCTTTTTTCCATGCAGAAAGTATTAATACCACCTTGCAAAATTATGCTGTTTGCACTTAATCATTTCAATTAATCTTTTGTAAATTACCCAGTACTTTGTAATTATAATATTTGCAGTTAATTTAGTGCCATCTTAAAAATAATTAGTTGCATAATATAAGCAATTAATATTTATTCAGGTTTTTTTTCTCTTGCAGGGGATATATAAATTATCCTCAGTGGCCTTGCTGTACACCTAATTAGCACCTGTTTGAATTATACTACAGGCTATGGGCGTTTCATTTGAAAAATAAATGCATTGCTAGTTTTGTGAACTCCTTGCAAATACACAAGTTGTAAAAATTACTTTTCAGGGGAATGCAAAAGCATGTTTTCATACATCTTTTGGGTTTATGAGCTGGGCTAGGCTTTTAGGCTATTGCACCTAAAATTGTTACTGACATTTTAAATGCAGTTAAAATGAAAGAAGTCTGATACCACTTTTCCATAATTAAGTACAGTATCCCAGATTTGTAGGCTCTTTTAATCAGTAGTGGAAAAGGCAAGCAATAAGACTTCAAGAATATAGATCCTAGTGTAATTTTCATATTTCTGTATATGCATATACAGTTCAGAAGTTTTGCTAATCAGAGGCTATCAAAAGCACTGCTGTGCTGGAGTGTTGAGGACACTGTGTTAAACTTGTAGAAATTAAACCAGATTGCTTCAATCTTGTAAGGAATCTTCTAGGTAAATAGTAATTTTCTATTTAAGTGCACAGAATATTGAGAAAAATAATTTGATTTTTCTAAAGAGGAGATCTGAAAAAAAGTTTATAATTTCCACATAGACAAAATTGAGAAATCATAAAAAAAGGAGACTTTTCTGGAGGTATGAAATGTTGGAACAGACTTTCAGTTCCTATTAATCAGTACAGTTCCTTTGATTTCAGTTTTACAATGTAAATCTACCCAGACCTATGTATCTAGCCCAAGAATGGGAATTCCTGCCCATCTTTTTGCAGGTGCAAAAAAATCAGGAATAACTGCAGAGATCACAAAATTTGCCTAAGTTTTGCATTGTCCCAGCCACTGATCAGACAGTATCTCATGCCTGAAAAAATAATCTCTAGGACATGGGATGCCCTAAGTCTAGTGGCATTTTCCCTTTCCAGGGGCACAGCAGGGGCCTTTTCCAGAAGCAGTTGGGCTTGTAGCTGGGCTTCAAGGAGATATTCATTCTGTGAGTGTCTCCTAGGGTAGAAATTCTTTCTCAGAGAAGGTTTGCTGATACAGATCAGGCTTTGAGGCAGATCAAGTTTGATTTTTCTGTTTCATGTTAAAACAGGATCTTAAACTCGTCTCAAAAACTAAGAGAGACTCTTTGGAGAAGACTGGTGGTGGCTTTGATGTCTTCAGGGAAGCTTACACAGCAAAGAGGGCAAGCAGCCATGTTCTGCCTCAGCTGAAGATTGTGTGTCTTTCCATTCAGTTTCAGGTAAAATTACCCAGGAGTTTCCAGATTAGCAAAATGACAAATTTCTGAGTTACTGCAGCCTGATGTTCTATGGAGAAGAAATGAAATTTCCTCCTGAGCTGAAACAAACATTATTTTCTATTGTGCTAAACATCCAACTTGGAAGGAAACCAAAGCAGGATGTTAGGCCTCCCAAAGACACAAATCCCCCTGAGTGGGGTTGGGTTTGGTGCAAGTGTCAGAGTTTAGCTGGTTGTCATGGAAGAGCACATCTACCCTTTGGTTCTGTTTTGGGGCTGGAAAAAAGCTAAAGTTTATGGCTCACAGCTGACAAACCGTGTATAGGCAAAAGCTGTAGACAAGTCCACAAAGCAGTGAAAAAAGCAGGCATTCAGTGGGGGGCTCACTGAAAAATCAGAAGATGCATTTACCTGACTTATTTGAGCTTTTGCATTAGGGAGGAGCAACAGGGTTGAAGCCTCCTCCCAAACCCCTGCAGCTGCAGATGGGAGCAGGCTGTTGAAGCAGCAATACCACAGAAACTGTTTATTGTATCCCACTTATTCTATGGGGCCATATTGGAATACAAATGGAAGCCAGTACACTAAACCTTGCAGTTTGTGTTGCATAATACAACTACTTACTGTACTATGGTATCAGAGCTAACACAGCATGAATGTTCGCACTACACTAGGATAGAAATTTTAGTAAAATATGTGCTTTGCCATTTAGTTTTTTAAATAACTAGTTTATGGCCTCCTAGTCTTTTTAGTTCATTTTACTTTACAGGAATTAATAGGCTGCTCCATTTGTATCTTACATTAATTGCATCTTGGGTATTTTAAGTTCCAAAATAGATTGGTTTTGCCCTAAGCTGTATTCAAGCTGTAATACATATTTGTATTTCCCAAGCACGTGTTTTATTTGCAGTATATCTGCTTATATTTTTATTGCATAAATTTGTCAATTTTCTTCAGTTTGTTCTCAGCACTGAATATGATAAAGGCAATTTAAAGAAGCAGTCTGAAAACAGTGTCTTGAAAGAAGAACAAGGCTACTTTGAAAAGTTAAACAGGGTGCTATGTAAAAGACAGTGAACTGTGATTGGGAATAGCAATAAATACTCCAATACAGCAGGAAGTTGTCATTGTCTATTAAAATTCCTGTTCTTTTTCTCTGAATGTTTTTAATCATCAGTGATGTAAGTTACAAAGCTTATAAAACCTTAAATATCTTTTAATCTGTTCAGCTGATGCTTTGACTAAAGGATGCAGACCTTGAGAACTGCTGAGGAACTCTTAGTATTTTGGTCATAGTCTGGCAAGGAAAGGTCTGTTTCTTCAGCACATAACTACGTTATTGTTCTTCCTTTCTTGGAATAAATACAGTGAGGTGTAAAGGTGCCCACCTGCTCTCTTGGGAGCTCTCAGTACCCCTGAAGAGATGCAATACTTGCAGTGGTCTCCTGGGCAAAGGCCACACATCTCCCACAACAGGTAGGAATTTTCCAAAAAACTTCCATTCCATTCCTACATAGATCTGAGTTCTCTGTTGACCAAGTTCTTACAATAGCTGTGTGCTCTATTAAAAGCCTTTTCCCTGGTTTTGATTAGGAGCATGTTACTACTATCTTTATATATGCCAGTGTACTAGAAAAGGGAACTCCCTTCTGTTAGTTTGGTGTTCTTATCACTTGTCAGTTACAAACTTTGCAGTTTTCCTTCATTTGAGGGGGGGAAACAAGTATCTGTTGTTTTGGTTTTTTTTTTTTTCCCGGAGGCCTCTACCTAAAGTGACACAGAAGAGACCTTTGCTCTTACAAGCATTCCTTAAACCTCATTTCCATGAGCTTCTCTTCACTGCTCTGTCAAAACGGCTGGTTTTTTCTTGATTAGAAGCTGGTGGGAAAGGTTTTTTCTCTTTTCCTTCCTGTTCTGGTGCTATTGGTTGAAGACTGTAGGATAGTACAATAGTATCATTAACAAAATTTTCCTTGATTGTGTTTACATGACTGTGTGCCTCCTGTGTACCTACCCTTGTTTTCCTAACTTGATTTGTTCTTTGATTCCATAATGATTTGCGTGTTGCCTCTTAAAGCATCCATGGCTCCAACTGTCCCTGATTCTTTCAAAATGCTTCCTATTTGAGGTCCAAGAATTGTGTACAGCTCATCCCACCATGTATGGAGAGTGCTTTTTGCTAATACATTCGGTTTTGACCCAGCTCCAAAGATAACAGCCAACAGCTCTTCTCTGCCGATGCTAAAGGGATGCTTGTTCTCTGAAGTGCTGCCTCATAAAAGCCTTTTAAGGATTTCACATTCATCCTCTAATTAAGCAGGTGTCTAAATCTGCAAAGCTGCTTCATTCTGAAATCCAACCTGCCTCCACTTCAAAGGATGCTTTTCTTCTCCCAGAGATGCTTAGAAAGTGCTTCTTTGACACTTCAAATTTGTAGGGTTATTTAAAGGCTTTGCTTCTCACCTGATTCAGTAAGTATTTTCCAAAAATACACAGAATACATCAGATCTGATGAGGTGCCTCAAGGACATTCTTTAAGAGCGGTGCTGGAGTTCCTACCTTGGACTGAAGATCTTTAATTGCAGTGAGTAACTGGCTCTTCTGCTAAGCCTAATGACACATGGTTGCAACTGTGTAGGATCCTTTTCATGCTTCTCCCATCAGGAATCTAAATCCTTCCTCTTTAGGTTTTTTTTGTTCTTGTTGTTGTTGTTTTAGTTATGAGCAATACGTCAGTTTTGCTTTGAAACATCTAGAATTTGTCATACCCAAACCCTGGGTAAAAAAGAGTGCATTTAGCCTATCTTGTCCCAGGGGTTTCAATATGGAACAGCTCCAAATACAACCACTGACTTACCAGAATGATGTTTTGCCTTATGATACTGAGAGAGGCACTGTGACTTCAGTGTAGGAAGTCTTCCTACACTTCAGTTTTACATCTGAAAATAAACAGTCTTTTTTTGGAAAGAACGCCTATGAAGTCATGATTAACTCAGAAACCCGACATGAACTACTACCATCCTAAAAGAGCAAACTGAAAATACTCCTGCTTGTGTAAGAAAAAGACAGGTTTTATTTGCATTTATTATGTCCTCAAGGAGATTCAGAGTTAACTTTAGAAGAAACAAGGAATTCCAAAGGAAGAGAAACCTATGTCTTACACCTAAAGGATTATGTCCTGTAACCACAGACTACTACTTTCCTATCTCGCATGTTTTTAAGAAAACAACATACGGATTAAAAGAATTTTCCAGAGCAAGCAGAAGGAGATTACACCAGATGTGTGAGCCTTGTTCATTCACAGCAGTTACTCAGTGTTTTCTTGTGGATTTTTGGCTCTGCAGTCACTGATCCAAGGGAATATCTAGAACCTGAAAACCTCCAGAGAAGACAGAAGACTCAATCCTTATGGTGTTGCCTGCCCTTGTCCCACAGGCATTGTACTCTGATCCCTAGGGGGTAAGGACAGCGGGTGCATCTCACAGCAGGACCCCACATTTTTCCCCACAGTTCACAGTGGGTCCCACATCATGCTGCCATGCCCTTTTTTAAGATACATCCAGACAGTGTTATGAACGCTCCACAGGTAGTCCACAGGGCATGAAGAAAGGGTGAAGAGTTGATGCTCATCTTCCTCCACCCAGAAGCAGGAAGGAATGAATTATGCATGAGACAACCCGTCAGTTTCAGAGCTATCCTTTAAAAACTAAAGGCAAGGGGCTTTTTTCCTACAACGACTCATTTGTTGATTCAGGCAAGTGCTGGGGCAGCAGAAGGCTACTCCTTTATCCTATTGCACAAACTGTTACGGTGCCTGCCCTCTTTAAGTGGACAGACTTTTCTAGTTGCAAAAGCAATATTTTTCATTACAGAGTAACTGTAGGTCTGCAGAACTTGAAAGTATCCTGGTCCTGCTGGGTCTAAAATGTGAACTACCTCAGATATTTTAGGAATTAGAAACTTGTAAGAGTGGCAGTGGCTTTGCTTTTCCCTGGAAAGTGTCCATGATATGCACAGACCTGGCATGCACTGCTGTGTTTCTCTGAGGTGAGGTCACAGTTTAGCACTTCTCTTTCTCAGTTCCACCTTAAATTGGATGTAAAGTTCTTGAGACACATTTAGTGCATCAATTTCCTCAGGGCATTTATTTAATTTAAGGAAAGGTGCAGAGACTCCAATTAACCTCAGATGAAGAGCCCCATAGTTCATTGTCTGTCTGGGAAAATGAACCTCAGGGAACAGCACTCTCACCTTGCAAGTGCATGTCAGAACCACAATGAGAACTCATGCTTTTCGGTCCTACTCTGGCATGTAACCTGTTAGAACAGTGTGAACAAACAAGTTCATTAACCTCCCAGAGCCTTAAGTTTTTTCCTATGCAAAGAAGAAATTATATTTGTTATGGGCAAAATCTGAAAAAAAAAAAAAAATTATATTTGTCATGGGCAAAATCTGAAAAAAAAAATCAACACAAATTAAGAACACCAGCATGTGCTAATAACTCACTACACAGTGGTAACTACCCTGACTTTTTCTTAGAGGCAGAACAGGAATTCTTAGGGGTAAATGCACTGGTAAATACTGACTTTCTGATGTTACTCACAAGATAATGTTCCTACCCACACATAGGCAAGTAACTAAGAGTAGCAGCTTGTTTTGTCTGGACAGTCAAAAGAACAAGGCTGTACTTGCCCAGAGCAAAATGAGCTAATAGGAATATGATTCCTCCTGTTCAGTGCTCCCTGCTAACTCCTGATCACTCATCCCTGGGCAAAGCAGAACCTACAAATGTGCTCCATCCCTAGAGAAACACATGGCAGCACATGCAACACCATCAAGATTCAAACCTGTATTGGCTGAAAAACCTGTCAATGTTACCTGCTTTGCCCCAGTAAACAGCTGCATTCAAAACTGAGGCCTCAAAACTATTTTATTAGTACTGGAGTAAAAGGTGGCCCCAAGATGATGCAGAGCACACCTATAGGGTCACTCTCTCTTTTACCTTTTTTCCATGCTGGTAGCCAGGAGCCATCTCTAGCCCTGCTATTACTCAATACTCAGGTCTGCCTCAGAAATTAGGTTTGTCTTGCAGGTGGACAGATCAGCAGGAGTCTTGCACTATTATCAATTTCTCTTTCCACACAGAGACAACTAGCTGTGCAGAAACACCTGTGTGTACCTGCAATTTTCTTTGGGTCCTTTGGTAAGAAAAGCTAGTTCATCCTATAGACTCCAGAGGGTTAGCTCACACAGCAATTTCAAAAGGAAAAAATGTATTAAATTTAAAAATAATATTGCCACTAAAACAAGTGGAATATCCATCTCAGTGAAAGAGCTAATTAGACACACCTGAGCCTCCCATGTCTCAGGCAGTCCCTTGGGGTTTGTTTCTGGGCACACCTCCTGCTCCTCGGACAGCAGAGGGTTGTGGGATCTCACAGAAGGTAAGACGAGACAGTCGTGCTCACTGTTGTGTGTTTTGTTCTCCTGAGAAAGGACACAGAAATCACTTGAGGCCAGATTTAAACAGGTAAAAGCACATACCACTGTGGAGCATTTCATACTGGCCAGCTACAGTGGGCGCTCTCCTGTGGATACCTAAGCTTGTAGTCCTCGTGCTCGCTGTTGTGTATTTTGTTCTCCTGAAAAAGGACACAGAAATCACTTGAGGCCAGATTTAAACAGGTAAAAGCACATACCACTGTGGAGCATTTCATACTGGCCAGCTACAGTGGGCGCTCTCCTGTGGATACCTAAGCTTGTAGTCCTCATCATATCTGGGGCTTATTCTAGGGAAAAATACAAGACAGAATATTTCTGCTAGCATTTGGGGGGAGTCAGACTTGGGGCACAAGGCTGCAGAAAATGTGAAAGTGGCTGAATTACAGACTCTGGGTTAGATATAAGAGGGCTTAATTCATCATTTACTGAGAACAAAACAAGGCAGTTATATAATAATTGATTTCAAGGTGCTTCCCTTTAATGATGGTATAAGATAGTACTTCGTGTTGTCACATGAGCAAAGATCAGTGAACTGTCAGCCCTCATTACTTGGGCAAATGTTCTTCTGTGAACTCCCAAATGACTTCATGATATACAGAAATGACTACATGTCTTCAATGGTTATCTTCAAAAATCAATAAGCATAAAATTTAGAAAGAAGGCAAATCAGTAAATGGAAGGAATCATAATTAAAAAGTGCAAAAAAATGAAAACTTAAAAAGAACACCAAAAAAAGCACAACTCTGAGAGTCCAGTGAGAGGAGAGTAAAGAGTTAGGCATTACAATTCCTGAGTGAACTGGTGGCCCATCTCTGTCTAAAATACCCTGTCTCAGAAAAGAAAGTAGAAAAGACAAAGGTATGAGGAAAGTTCAAAAAACTTGCAAACTCATAAAGGAGAATAATGGAATCAGTCATGCATGGCGTCTATTTCATCTACCTGATGGATTTATTCACTTTGTGCTCTGAATTTGCTGTAACAATGGATTCAGGATCCCCAGCATTCTTGTTCCACCCCATGCAGGGCACATTTTCCTGAACAACTGCAAAACCCCAACCTGGTTTTGATATCCCTTTTGCTTTGTAAGCATTTCTATTTAGCATGTTCAACTGCCTACTATCATGCTCCTAGATCCAACCTGTCTTCCTGAATGTATTTTTTTCCTCATATTCATTGTTAGAATATCAACAGATATTTATTAACCTTTTGCATGCTATTTGCTAATCATTCTATCTATACAATACTCTCTTTATTTTAATAATCAGTCCAGATCTCTTTTTCAGTTCCACTCCAAGAGGAGATTTCCTTCTGCCTCTTACCAGTATTTAGCACCTGCCTTTGAAGGGAGGTCTACAAATGAGCAAAATCATTCAGGAGGGAGAGCACCACCAACTTTTGATAGCAGTCTTCATCCAGGCTTAAACCCATCTTAAACAGGGTTATGGAGTATGCACAGCAAGTGTCAGGCAAGTGAAATATTTCCTCCCCTAAGCAACAAAAAAAGAGGTGGTGTTTTCCCCCCTCTCTCTGTGTTTTAACCTCTCGCTTAAATTCATCACCGCCAAATTCCATATATTCTTTGCCCCAGACTTATCTTCTCTGTTCTGGAGGGAAGTAGAAGGAATAAAATGAGAAAGAGCAGCACATCATAATAACAGAAGAAAGTGAACTACACAAAGTCGTCCTTTTTTGTTTGTCCTGGCTAGGAAAAAAACCAGACTTGGTCTGAGTAAACTGTGAAGGAAGTTGTAAAATGTTATTCGTGGAACAAAAGGGAGGTTATACTCTAGCACCAGGGAAAAGTCACAGGGCAAAAACACTATCAGATTTTACTCCTGTTATTGACACCTTATATTATTACATATGAAGAAAAATTCACAATCTGTCAGGAAAATTCACAATATGCCGAAAAATATGAAATTCTTTGTGTCATTGATTCAGGTCCCTGTTCGGGTGCCATTTAAGCTGTAATTAGGGGGGGATGAAATGTGCTCTGAGGCCTTAGGCAGAAAGCAGCTGTGTCCCCAGGAATCCAGGTGAGAGAGATCCCCCAGGTGCAGCAGTGTAGCTGCCAGCCAGCTTCTCCTTTGGCCCTGCGCTGCTATTCAGGCGCTGGTTGAGACACACACACACCCACCCCCACACTCATTCCGGATAGCTCAATATTACCAGAGGTAAGGAGTCAAAGGAAGGCTCTCCCGCATGGCAGATTCCACAGGTGATGTTTATTCCATCCCCGCAGAGGTGTCCAGGCAGAGAGAGCCCAATGTGGCCGGGTGTCTTGCTTACATAGGGTTACAGAGCCAATGGATGGGAGGTACAGGGGTGGTTCAAGGTGGGCCTCAGGGGAAGCTCCAATGGGAAGAGGTAAGGGGCAGGACAGAGGACCTGTCCAGGTAAGCAGCTACACAGGGAAAGGGAAAAGTAATCTGATCTGACCTGGGGGTCTGGCTAGGGTTACAATTCAGGCACTAGGGATTGTGAGAGAGACTCTTTCTTCACAGAACATAGGGGAGGTATTTCAAATCTCTGAGTTTTTCCAGCAGCTGGTCTCATACATTTTCCCTGGTTCAGTGGCAAGGTCAGTGATTACAACAATTGAAGGCTAAATATTTTCTCTAAAGACTACTTTATACTGGGTTTCCTCCTCTGTTAAACTTCACCTTTTCTTTCTTATCTTCCTTGCAGCACAAATTATACAGTACAGAGAACAAATTTATTATTGCACTTTAGAGGCATTTACAAGTATATTTAACTCATGAGCTGAGGTGAAGGCCTAAGTTTAACCCATGCTTTGTTGTATAAAGAATATTTGATAGTTACTGTGCTTTCACCAAAGAGAGACTATCCATGAGAAATGGGGATGTGGTACCAGTTGGACTTTATGGCCTTTGTGCATGATGACTAATTGATCAATGGAAAAAACAGATTACACAGTCCTCCAGTTAAGGAATAGGTGTTTTTTTTCCTGTCTGGGACCTAATGAGAGAAGGATCCCCAAGAGTCATCCACTAAGGAAGAAACAAGCAGTACATATTAGTATAATGATGTGAATTCAATACTCACCCAATCTATTTTAAAATACATCTGTGCACATCCTTTGAAGATGGAAGAAATTCCTTTGTAATCTGTCATGTTCCACTGGGGTTGGCAAACATCTGTGTGTGCAGCAGGGGAGAAGATGGGGGAATTTATTTTATCAGGTTTTCTCTAATGAGGTTTTACCTTCCTTAGAGTCTTTCAGCTTCTCCTCTCCTAATGGCTTCCCTCAGACATTTCCTTTTAAGGAGTCCTACCATGTGCAAGACCCACATTTGACTTAGATACTTAATTCAAGCAATTCATACCAAGGGTTATTCTAATGCCAGACAGCTGGACCAAGCTCACTTCCATATTAAGGCAGATGCATGTGCCCAAACCCCTCTGATCCTGCTTCTCATCTTCCTCCAGATGCACTAATCAACAGCCAGCAGAAAAGTGAAAGCTAAGTAATATTAGTTTATCTTTTGCTCCTTCAGCAATAAACCCTCTCATTTGCTACCAAAGGCAAAGATAAGCCTTGTAAAGAGGTCAGAAACCCCAGCATCTGTTGCACTGATTTATTCCCACACGGAATAAAAAAAATTATTTGAAGGACCTTATTAGACAGTTTCATCATGTGGCATTTTCCTTCTTCTAGAAGAAGATAGGAGATGACGAACACAGAGAAAGAAGATATGCACAACAGTGAGCAGTGGCAAAAGCACCAGACAAAGCACATACAGAGGAAGGAAGGTGAGCTAAGGAAACAGGAGTGGAAAATGATAGTGAAAAAAATAGTACACTCTTAGTACACTCTGATTTCCAGGACTAGGCTTGCTGAGCTCTTCTCACACAAAATTTCACAAAAACATCAATAAAGACTAGAATACATAAAAGGTACTGAAATAGAGCAGGTGTACAAACCCTGTGGGAGCTTCACAGCAATATGGTTTGAATCTGCTATATATAAAATACCCATCTAGAGAGTTTGGCCTATTTGAGTGACTGTCAAGTGGAGAAGAAAGAGGTTGCTTTTAATGATAGTTTGGGGCTTAAATGTAGCTTAGAAAACAGACTGGCTTTGTCCCACCCTTCAAAAAGGTCGGCTGTCTAATGCACAGGTGCCTGATTAGCACCTTACATGTGTTTTTGTACACTTTCCATGGGTTCAGGAGAGGACGTCTCTCCCACATGGACCTGGCCCACATGTGGAGGGAAAGGCCATAAGCGAGTGTTGTCCCTGCATGGTGGCCAATCCCAGGGGCTGGGGCAGGACAGTGGAGCCAGACACTGCCCAGGTACGTGGCCCAAGAGCCCTGGGCACTCCAGCCCTCTCAAGAGGAACTGGGCAGGTGGCCATGTCCCCCTCAGCGGAGCTCAGGAGTCCAGATCACTGCTGCCAGCACAACTCCAGCACCTCAAAACACACCTTACACGAGGCACCCCTGTCCGTGACAGGAGGGTGGAGGGGACACGGCCCCCCCGAAGGGAGCGAGAGGGGGGAAGGCTCGGGGCTGCCAGGCACTTGGAGCTCATCACCTCACCTGATAACTGGTGCACACCTGGGGCTCGTTAGGTGCATTATCAACTCCACCACCCACCCTCCGGTCTAATGGGGTGGCTCTTGGCGCTCGTGGGCAGTAGGTGGAGTTGTGTGAGGGATGTGGCTGGCCTAGGTCCGGCTTCCGCTGCCTAAGGGGAACCTGGAGTGCCCCGAACGGACGGCAAAGGTGCGGTGTGCGGGGAGGGTCGCTGTCTGTTCGGTTCCTGGGCGCTGAGGGAAGGGTGCCGGGGAGCGGCCCCTCTGCCCAATCACGGGGGTTTGCTGCGGGCCGGTTTTGGTCCGTTTGAGTGGCCCCGTCCTTGCGGTCGTGTCGGCGAGAGCTCGGCCAAGGGCGGCCGGCGATCGCTCTGGGGGTTTGCTTCGGGCCGGGACACCTCCCTTCCCTCCCGTTCTTCCCAGGGCCGGCAGGTTCCTCTCTGCCTCTGACCAGGCGTTTGGCCTGCTCACTTTAACACCCGTGGTGTGTTCGCGGCGCAGTTTAGCACGCTTGATGCTGTGTCTCTGGGTGAGCCCAGCTCGGGAGCGGCACTGTCGGGGTCACCTCCCTTCTGGGTGCTCGCCGTGGGGAGTTAAAAATCTCCTGCACAGGCTCTCTCTGCTCCACTCCCCCCTTCTGGTTGTGATCTTCTTCCCTCACTTTTCACCCCTTATTAAACATGGTTAAAACAGAAGCATAAGTATAGAATACTGCATTGTGTATAGATGACGTGTAATGCACTCTTGGGCATGCATTGATCCAGCTCTGAACCTAACATGAGAAAAGTTCTCGTGAATCTAAAGAGACAATGTGAAATCTCTCTTCCACCACATCTTCTCTAATTTCTGAGACCTTTGTTATCGTTTGCTGACAGTACTTACTGCTTTGAAATGAGAGATCTACAGTGGTATGTGCTGTGCCTATTCACAGACAGGCCCTTCCTAAAGATGATACATTCAAAGTAAAAATAGAGGGGAAGTAAAAGAAAGAGCAAACAGCTTGTGCAAGGTCATGCAGAGGTCATTGGCAAAAAAAAAAAAAGTTAAAAAAATCTGGTAACTCCAGTGTTTTTCACCGTGATCCATACATCACTGGCAGTGATGACATAGCAGCATGTCCAGAGTAGATGTCAGTGATGTAGTGTCATCACTGGATCTGGTGTCACAGGCTTGAAGGTTTCTCTGGCATAACTCAAATGATTGTTCAGGAATAGGAATTTTTGGGGAAGAGCTACTTGCACGGTGCATGTGCTGGCAAATGCAAAAATAAAAGTGATGCTCATAGTTGTATGCATCACTGTATTTTTAATCTAATGGGCAGAAAGTTGAAGAGAATTTCGAGATAACCAAAAGCAGTGTAGAAGCATGAAATATGCAAGGAAGTTTTCAGTCAAGGCAGAAGAGCCCTTAATGAATGCTAAAGCTGTGTTATGGTAGTCCAGACAATAAATAAGAGAGAACAACTAAGTAAGAGTCCACAAACCCCAAGCACAAAACTTGTTAATGGAAATTCAGAGAACATGCACTTGGAGATATCTTCATCCCTTGGTTGTTGATTTGAACCTGAACAAGACAGAAGAATGAAAATAATTTTATCTCAGACACCCTACTAAAAATGCAGAATGCCACCATTCTTCAGTTTGTCTCTTGTTTACAGGTCTCCCTGTTTCCATCTTCTGTTTCTTTCCTCTGCATGCAGACATCTATAGAAAATAAAATTAATTAGAGAATTTGTATTAATCCTTAGATGCAAAGTTATCCTGACTTTCTGTGAGTTAAAGGCAGATTTACTCCTCCACAAACATCTAAATAATGTTCACTCTCTAGTCCCCTGTATCTTCATTAAAATGTACTTTGTCAGTTCTTTTTAAAATTAGTCTTAGCGACTTGCCAGTGCATTTTTCAACCATGGTGTAAATATGACTGTAGGAGTGGTGTCTCCTGAAAGGCTACAGAGGCAAACCTAGAGCCAAAACCAGGGTAAAATCCTAACTAATTGGCTGTTCTCTTAATGCATAATCAGACTCCCTAGCTCCAGTGATTTTTGTCAGTACACCATGCTCACTATATAATGTTTTAAATCCATCCCCAAATGCTTCATTCACACTATTCAACATTCCAAGTACCATTCTTCCCACCCATCTGTCTGACACATGAGTTGCCAAACACCTTTCCTTAGCTGTGTCTTGGAAAAGTTGATGCAAAAAGAGATGCAAGGTGGCTCTCACTGGAGTCCTGCACAGCCCCCATAACCATGTGCTGGAGGAGTAAAATCCCCAGAGCTCGCCTTGGAGTCCAGCAAGCAACACCAGGATTGGTTCAGTGGAACCAGTGCTGCTGTCTCCCAGGCAGATCTGGAGATCTTCAAGCTACATAAAATTCTTTTACCACAAGGTAATGCATGTCCTTTTCTAATTTTGAAATGTGCTTTTATATAACCTTTTTTAAATTGTATACAGGTTGTGTTTTATCCTCCTACTTTTCAGCTTCCTTTTTTTTCTTTTGTAGTAGTCTGAAATTAAATTAAAGGAGCAGTATTCAACCAGCAGATGGTCAGTGGCCCACCAATACCAATTGCTTTTTTTAAAAGCCCTTGTTCAAGTAATGAGTGGCCCAGTTACTCCTGGTCATAGGTCCAGTGGTTCAGCAGTTGGTTCAAGTGGATCAGAAACAGCACATTGAGACAATCCTTAAATCATCTGTTGCTTTATTGCCATCTTCCTATGGGATATAAAATGAAATAAGGCAAAACTGATCTTATGGTGATGGTTAAGTTCTGCCACTGAACACTAAAGAGAAGGTTGATAGATCAGCTTTTGGAGATGCTGTGTGACTAACCTGGAAATGCAGGCATGGTCTGGCGGAGGGAGGTTCTGCATTCTTGACTTTCCATTGATTTTGAATGCCAGTGCAGGTACTATTTAAGCAAGAAACTGTTCCTCTAGGGCCCTCAACTTAATACAGTTATTGTAGCCTCCTTATCCTGTTAAAATGAAGAGAATCGGATTGCTCTGGGTTGAACAGCTGCTTGAAGTCAATCTCTGTGTCCCCCGCTGAGGGAAACAATGTTAGTGAAGGGAAGCAGAAGGCAGCATATCAAAATTATATCCTCAAAGCATTTTCTGCACGTCTCGAGAGTTCATGGGCTATTATGAAGCACGGAAGACGTATGGTCACATTTTTATAATCTCATCAGTGTATATAGAAAAGTCTTCTCCTGTTTACCTTGTCAAGAGGTATATATTTTTTTATATGCGTATTGATCTTCTTGCTTTGGGAACATACTGATTCTTAACTATCCAAATCAGTTAATGTGTCATTAAGTCACCAAGTTCTTTCACTGTAACATCTGACTCTCTCCTGCTTATTTATAGTTCTTCATTGAATCACTTGGTGAAGCAGGAGTCTTGGGGATATTTTTATGCTGTGTTATGGGGCATGTTGTCTTTCATCTGCAAGTGCTGTGAAATCACTCTTTCCTGCTCAAGAATACTATTGTACTTTTGTTCAGTGTTAATGCATCTCAGTGTGGTTTGTGGGAACACTTTACTTCTCCCCTGGAAGGAGAATACTGAATTGACTGGTTCTGCAGACACCACTGCACCTTTCAAAGTCCAGGCATGATGAATTGTTTCTGGTGCCCTGCTCTCACAGGTTAACACGGGCTGCCCAGCCAGGTTTACTGGGCGCTGTGGAATCCCAGTTAGACCAAAAACATATTTCAGAGCCTAATTTTGATAAACCAACATGGCAGGCTTTATTTACTGTGATTTATCATCTTGACCTAGTTTGATGTGGAGACTTCTTTCCTAAGAATTAATTAAAGCAGAAAAATAGAAAAATATTCTGGCTTTGTTTTGTCTGGAGGACAGCATATTGTGTACTGTTGCAACATTTGACTATATTTCTGAAACCGAGACTTTTTGTTTAAGATGCCAACATACCGGACAATTTATTTCATTCACATGACTATATTTTTGAAGACCACATAAGCTTTGCTGCTACCCATGAGGAGCGGTTTTGCTGTCTGCCTCTCATTACCTGTTTTGACAGGTCTGTGTGAAATGCCTTCATTTATCTGTATAACTAGTCAAGTCTGTTTTTTTTTCTTCAGTCTTCCCTTCCATTTCTAGACCAGTCCCAGACCTGTATGTGATGTCCAGTCTCTGTCCTCTTCCATCTCTGCCAGGGATACAAGCAGTTGCTTTGGAGACTGTCTTTGGAGAATGACATGGTGTTGCATGTCAGTGTTCACTAACACTATTTGCTGTAGTCTCAGGGGGTTTGTCTGAGCAAGGGCAAATTTTCTGCTACCTAAACTCTGCATAAACAAAAGTAGTTACTTAATAGCTGTACCATTAAAGTGGCAGACCTGCCTCATGCTATTCCAGTTGTTGGGTCATAACCACAAAATAAAATAAGCTATGTCCTTTACAAAGCACAGTTGCTCTCCCTTCCCACACTAAATTCTGAAGAGACAGGATGTCTTCTAGTGTGTTGTATCCTTCCTAAAGGAACAGAGGAATTGGATCCATTTGTGCTGGAGGTCACTCCTTTGGAGGTAACATACAGTGCCTCCTTCACAAAAACTGATTTCAGGGCTGGCCTTGGATGCTTCCAGGTGGTCTGACGCATTTTCCCTAGAGAGAGCAAGCTGTGCTCAAGTATTTGGTGCAGAAGGAGCTGCCAGGATCCTGCCGCAGTTCAGTGAAAAGCATCAGCTGATGGTGCCCCAATGAAGGCATGCGACTGGATGCAGTAGCCAAGATCTGCAAAATCCTGCCAGATGTGTCTCTGCCTTGTGTCTCCCTTCAGCAGGAGATAAACTTCTTGATCAGGCAGTTGCAGCCTTCCTGGCCTAGGACTCTGCACCACTTTCCTTGGCAACAGCCTGGAGTGGATATTGGATGATGGTGGCTCCTTGCCCAAGGGTCTTGGAGAACAGGCTTCTTCTGCAAGAGATGGGTGGGAGTGGCTCGTTTGCTTGGGATGTGAGGATAGACACTAACTGGAGTTGAAGGATTGCTTGCAGAAGGAGGAGTGTTTGGCCACAGCTCATGAGGAAAGCGTGAAAAACCACTGAGGTGAAGGGGAGACACTGGAGGGAGAAAAGAAATCAAGCTTAAAGAACGTTCACCCCTGTTGTTGTATTGGGATTTCTTCTCACAAGGGCTCACAGTTTAGTTATAAGCAGTTCTGCATCTTGAAATTCAAATATATGGATCTGACCTTTTAGCCTTAAAACACCTGCTGTGCCTTGAGTATTGCAAGAATAATGGGGTTGTTCAGCCTGGAGAAAATGAGGCTTAGTGCGACCTTATTGCTTTGTACAACTACCTGAAAAGAGGTTGTAGCAAGGTGGGAATTGATCTCTTCTCCAAGTAAGAGGGCAAGAGGAAATGGCCTTTAGGTTGCTCCAAGAGAGGTTTAGATTAAATACTTGGAAAAAATTTCTTCACTGAGAGGGTTTTCAGACATTGGAACAGTTCTCCAGGGCAGTGGTCGAGTCACCATCCCTGAAGAGGTTTAAAGGACATGTAGCTATGGTACTTGAGGACATAATTTAGTGGTGGGCTCGGCAGTGCTCGATTAATCATCAGGCTTGATCTTAGAGGTTTTTTCCAATCCCAATGATTTTATGATTCTGTGGAGATCCAAAGTCATACTGAGTTTAGAGCCTATTTCTTGCCATCCTCTCACACAAAGACTAAGTTAAAACAGCCAAATGATGCAGCTTTTCTCTCATAGTGAGCAAGTGTGTTGGTTTGAAAACAAAACAGTGGAAGGTCACAAGTTAAGTTTGAAATTTATTGAAAAGGTAAAAACAAGCATAATAATATAAAAAAAAGGTACAGATAAAGCTAGATACAACCTGATACCCTATTAGGGTGGCAGAAGCAGTCCAACTGAAGTGATCCAGATGAAGAGATGATCCGATGGAAGGTCCGGTGTCCAACTGAAAATCCGTGGTGGCTCTTGTCCTCTAGCTACCCAGTAGACAGGGCTACCCCCTAGGCAGTTCTAGGGCTAGTTATATCCAGGTGGGAATGCCCGGCTTCCCCCTCCTGGGTGGAGCATCTCACAATAGGGTGAGATAAGTCCATGAGTCATTGGGTGGCTTCTTGATGGCCCATCATCTGTTATCAGGGGTGGGTCGTTTAACAGGTGATAACAGCTAACAGCTAATGGTCCACAGCTGGTGGTAATAGAATACATCTATTTTTAACCTAGGACAGCAAGGCATCTGGTGTTTTAATGAGAGTTGTGCTGCCCCAGAAATGTTTCGTCTGATCCCCAGTGCACTGGCTTTATAGCCAGCCCTGCAGCACAGACACATAATTGAAATGGTGTTGGAGATGAGGCTGGAGTAGGTGGTGCATTCTGAGAAAGGGAAGTTCCCAACCATCCAGTGGTGATTGGTTCATGCTATCTACAGTGAGAAGAATGCTTTGTTCCCTTTCTCCACAGGTGATGGTGGCACCATCTGGGAAGTATTTTGTTGCTAAATGAAAAAAAATGACCTGTTTTGTCACAGTGGGATTTCATTTTTTATTTTTCTGCTTGTTTATGTGTATGCCTGTATGTCCATTGCAAAGGGATGGTGCCCTGGGTTTGTGCCTGGTGTGGTGCTCTGTGGGGATCAGTGTCTGCTCCTGGAAGGAGGGGCACTGGGGCCAGCTGAAGCAGAGCTGTTGATGTTAGGCGTGTTCTGTGTCTATATTTAGTCTCCAAGGTTTTAATGTCAGTACTTGAAAACCGTGTTTTGCTGGAGGGATGCCATCTGCAACTCCCGAAAGAGCAGCTAATGAACGTGCCAGTTCCTTCCTGAAATGGTGCAGGAGACCCTGTCCCACCTGGGTGAACAGAGCCTGTGCTCCCACCAAGCACAGGCTCCTGCTAGCGTGCAGCTCTGACTGTGGAAAGCGCTTGGACAGGCAAGGGACCTGGCACCGGTGACTTTTGGGGAATGTGTTGGTTTCCAGGTTTTAGGTGCTTTATTTTTCCAAGGCTAACACACCCTCACAATTCACACAAGTTACATATTTGTCAGTGTGAGAAAGCAATAAATTTCTCCTTCTAACTTACCTGTAGCAAGAACATTAAAGCTTTGACATGAGGTGTGAAATCATAGTGGAGTGCTTTTATTGATGCTCACCCTAGAGCTAAATTACATTTTTCCAGGACTTCAAATGGAGCAATTTTAATCTTGTTCTGATTTGATAGTGCAGTCTGTTTTCAGTTCCTTGCAATGGGTTTTTCCAGCCCTGTTCTTTGTTTTTCCAGCCCTGCTCACTGCTTAGCCAACAGATTGAACTTAGCACTAGAAGGGAGCTTGTCCTGAAAAAGCAGAAGAGAGCAGGAAATCCAGTGCTTCACTGAAAATAGCAACTCTCTCATGTTTAAGAAATCAGATAATTGTATCCTTGCAAGGGGTAACCTACAGATGAATTTGCTTAGTTCAGGTTCCTGTGGCAAGGAACCACAGGGGAGATCTCCATTATAAGCAGAGGATATTTACTCAAGAACTACTTACATGCTTTTCCGAACATACCATTTTTCTATTAAAAGATTCAAGCTTTTCTTAAAACAGAGGGGAAAATCCAAGTAGCCTTTAAATGCCAGCTTTTTTGTTGCTATGGTTGCTAAAGCAGTCTTTGTATGGTTCCCCCCAGTACATCATAGACATTTTTTTCCAAAAAAGCCTTGAAAAAATAGTTTAACAATACCCTGTTATGTCAACATGGTCAGTTTTCTTNTTTTTTTAATGCTAGTGTGTTCTGAGGGTTACATCTTGTGTCAACGCCATTAAAAAAAAATCAGTTGCAGAAATGCCCACTCTCTCATATTCTGTGTTTCAAAGTCAGCTGTTCATCCTAGCCCACACTCACTGAGGATGGGAAAGTGCTGGATGCTCTTGATTCTTTAATGGAGTGCTTCCCATGGAGTCCTGGTTAATTTCCTGCACAGCACAAGCAACAGAGTTTCCCATCCCACTTCTATCTAAAAAGTTTCACATACCTCAGGCTGAGAATAGTGCTGTGCTTTGTTGCTCCTGTGCTGTTCAGTCATCTGGTTGAAGTGTTTTTAAGAGCCATTGAGGGATTCTGTGGCCATGTTATGTAAAAGAGCTTTAAAGAGCAATCTGTTTCTCTCACTTGAACTTCCCCCAACCCACAAACACAGGTGCTGATTTTGTGGCCATAGTGATTCTCCCTTCAGAAAGGGGGATACAGAAGTTAAAGTACATTTTAAAGCTCTTTGGGAGAGTTCTTAAACTCTATCAATCCCCTCTTCTCATTATCCCATGGGTGTTCCTTTTGTTCCTCCTGTTTAGAGCAGAGCTGTTACAGTGTTTTGGGGGGGACAAGGTGAGAGGTGGAGTTTCTAGGCACTGAGCACTAGAGGCAAGTGCTGGTCTGGTAGTGCCCTTAGCAAGAGTATGTGTATTGGCTCTGTGCCCTGGCACTGTTTTTCCTGTGCTTGGTGTGTTACGAGTGGTGCACCTGCAGTTTCAGTAGGACCGGTGGTGGTCCTTTTCCAGCCCTAAGTGTTGTGCAGGTTTGCCATATACTTTGAAGAAGGTGCTGTTTTCCTGCATGAAATTGCCCAGCTGAGCCACTGAAATGCAGGTAAGAGGGACACACCATGGGGTCGGAGTGGTCCTGCATTGCCCTGGATGGTTAAACACAAAGGTGGCATAATTCAGTGGCTACAGCTGGGGAGCTGTGGTGATTTTTGTATGTGTGTGTGTGTAGGAAGAATGGGATGACATATCTAAGTCATCACTCCTAGAAAAATGTGGCTACAGGATGACTTTTCAATTCTTTGGAGGTGTAGGCAGGGAGGTAGCAGATGTGAAAGTTACTTCCCCCCCCTCTTATTTCTGGCATACAAACAGGGAATGTCAGTTTAAGAATGCCTGGGTGCCTGTAATTCCTCCTATCTGATTTGACTGCTTCTTTACTGCTGGTGAGGAAACACTTTCCTTTGCTGCTCTATAAAATACCATGTAATGCATATATTTAAAGTAGTGACTAGGTGTTCTCTGCAGTCTCTCATTTGATGTGCCCTGTCAGTTTACTGGTCTTCCTTTCTGTCTCTGGTGTAGCCCAACACTAACTGCCTGGTTCATGGGTAGTTTAAGTAGTATAGTTTGGTAAAATCCTTATTTTGACTATTTTGGTTGCTTCTGTGTCTAGCTTCTGACAAACATCTTTGGGTCCAACCCCAGAATAAGGAGGACTTCTAATATGAATACAAAATTTGCAAATTCAAAGTTCCCATTCTGGAGGGAACCAAAGGGGATTGCTTGTATCCTAGTGGAGAGCAAACATCTTTCTTTCTGCCTTGCTGGTGCTGGGGGACTTGAGGACTCCCAGTTGAAGAGCAGGTGCTGCATGACGGCTGTTGAGATGTTTGGGATGTTCAATCCACCAGAGAAGGCCTAGAGCAATGAGGACCTTTGACCAGAGAGCTGGAGAATGTGATCTGTTCTGTGAGACCTGTTCTGGATCTGGAGTGGGATTCCGCTGAGTGAGGAAAGCTGTACCTGTATCAAGTACTGTCAGATGGTACACATTAAACAGCACAGGCCAGAGGTACGTTTGTAAGACTGATCTGCTCCCCAAGGGTCCAGTTGAGCAGGGAGGGACACCCATGGCAAAGAACATAATTCTGATTCTTTGGTGAGCGCTACAGATACTGTACCTGCTGCTGGTGACTTCACTTTAATCCATTGCCACTATCTCCTCTATTCAAATGCTGGCAAACTCCACTATAATGCTGACCTGTGACAATTGCTATTTCATGACCTTTTCTTCAGTGGTTATAATTGCTAGTTCCATCCTACGTTTTTAGAAATCATTGTAGTGTAACTAAGACAGTGATTCCATCTCCTAAAGATGACAAAGTGTTGTCCTAGCCATCGTTAGGTTTAAAGACACTGCTGCTAAATCACAAGTTGTGCTTCTGTGAGGAGATTGCACCTTCCTAGGGTGCAGTGATGTATAAAACTGGAAGAGAGCAAAGTTCATAATCATTTTAGTAATTCTGTTAGTGAATTTCTGCCTGCAAAGGTGTCTTCTGCTGTTATCGTTAAGTCATTAACCTTACCAGTACTTCTTGGTATGCAGTCTGCCTGAGCAAAATATGTCAGAGCATCTCTAAACTCAGCAGAACTCCACAACCTGCTGACATTTAGTGAGGAGACATCATATTTTGAAGAGCAGTTAAACGTGATTGTGGATTCAGGAGTACTGAGTCTCTTGTGGTGAGCATAATCCTTTTAATACTCACTCTACTGCAGCCCTGAGATTCATTCATTCAATCTGAAACATCTTGAGGGAAATTAATGTAGGCAAGTTCAGATCAATTATCACACCAAAAAAAAAAAAAAGAAAAAACTTGCATTTCTCTGGGCAATCTGTGTGCGCTGTAATGTCAAGCTGTGCATGAGAATGTTGCCACAAAGGAAGGTAGTATGCTCTAATTAGCAGTCACAAAAATGAAATATCAAGGTGTTGTTTCAGTGACTAAGAGCCAGACGTACAGATTGCAACACAGGAATGTTACATAGATGCACCACACTCTGAGGTGCTTTTTCCTAGGAGGATATTGCATGCTATTAGACCCTCAGCACATGCGTTTGTACTTCTTTTTTTGTAAGGCTCATATAAATTAAGCTTGAAATGGCTTTAAATGTGGTGCTATTTCTGTAGGTGTATCTCACAAGTACAGTTGGATGGGATCTTTCCAAGAATGGGGGGGCTTTTCCCGGCTAGAAGAGAGAATCTGCTCAAAAATGTCACTTACGTCAAAACCAAAATGTTTGAGGAAACCTGGCTGTTTGACAACCTATTGCTGACACATTCGTGAGTTTCTAATAGAGACCTGTGTGGTTTCTTGCTGCCTTGTTGATGCGGGGGAGCTTAGGGACTCAGTTCAAGTGCAGACTCCATGTGTGGTCTGAGAGCTTTGGGAACCCCAGGCCTCCTGGATTCACAGATATGGGGTCTAGAAAGGAGGAGCTTTGGGCCCCCTGGCTTCAGTGTGAGGTGGCTTACTGGAATCTTCTTGGCAGAGACCCTCACCGGCATATTCTGTATAGGATACCACTGATGACTTCAAGGACTTGTGAAGTCCCTCAGAGTAAGAAAACAGGCAGAAAATCCTCCAGAGCTGGGAGCAATCAACTGTTCTGTTTCATTCAGGAGGAAAAAAAAAAAAAAACCCAAAGCAAACTGGTTTTTCTTCTCTACTTTTCTTTTTTTCTCTACAGTGTCCTTAATTCTCGATTTTTCTAAATTTCTTCTTGTTGTTCTAATTCAGAACAAAGCTCTCACAAAATACCAGAATTTCCGATAGGAAAGAAATCCTGAGTTTTTTCAGTCTATGTACAACATCTTTGGATTTGGTCCCTGTGAGGATGGTGCTTGCAAAGGAGATAATAGGGCTTCAGCAGGCTACTGACTGGGTCTTTGCTTTTTAAGAACCATTTCTGGACCCACTGTTGAGATGAATTGAAAACATCAGTGTTCCTGCTTTTGCTTAATTCCCTCACAGCACTCTGAAGCTGACATTAGAACTGCATCCTGTTACCCCTTCATATGTACTTTGCACATGTTAGCCTTGTTTAACTTCATTATTCCATCATAGGAATGTCTCATATTATACTTGATTATTTTTTAATTAAACGATTTCTAGAATTACAGTTCATATTGAAAAAATTAAAACACAGAAGATAGAATAAATCCTTTCATTGCATTAGACCCTGTCTGGCTGATTTCTCATTGCCTGTCAGGTCTAGTACTTAATGATTTTAGATGATGTTGTGGGCTGAGCTGACAGCAAACCTTTAGCTAAGGCTATTACCTGTAAGGCACAGGGTAGTATTTCTTCTGCAGTGAAACTGAGCAGTTGTCACTTCTGTCTCTGCCAGATACTTGCTCTGTTTTCCCTGGTCTGCACGCATCTGGAATGTGTTATTCCTGCTGAATTCTCACAGTATTCTTGTCACAGGAATGGCTGCTAAACAGAGCTGACATTTGGGAAGGAGGAGCAAAGAGGAAACTGCCCAGTCCACTTTATTACTTATTGCCTCACTAAATTTTAAAATTTGAAAATTGATTTTGCGACATTTAATTATCAAGGCCAACAATATCAGTTTTCCAAACGACATATAGTTTGTGCAATGGAATATGAGGTGTCTGAAATAACCCATGAGTACAATTAAATCCCTTTGAAGTCTTATCTGATAAGTAGTTTCAAGGGCAACTAATCCATGTAATCCAGAGGAAAGGCAGGACCACAGAACCGAAATTCATTCATTGAACATTTAATTAGCCTCTAGCTGAAGTTCATAGTGCTGAAAAATTAGGTCCTCCTTATGTAAAGGTTTTTGAATTGAAGACTGTGGAAGCATCTTTCTGATTTAGGCTTCTGCAAAACTGAATGAAATTGTTCAGCCAAACCCCTGCTTAGGGACTGCAGCAAAACACAGGTCTGCACAGGGGCAATATTAGTGTTGCATCTCATCAGCAGTGCTGGCTATCAGTGAGAGTTTCTCTGGTGGACAAATTCTTGACATGAGCAAAAAGAAAAAACTCCCCTGATTCCTGTTGGGCACAGTGAACAGCAAAAGTAGGAATAGGTTTGACTGGTTTGATTTGTTACCCAAGACAGAAGGGGATAGCACTGAGGAATGTCAGCTTTCAGATCAGCTGGGGCCACCTTGCACATCAGAGCCAGTGAACGCTTTTGTCAACCTTCTGAGAGGTTTGGAGCTGACACATGTGAAAACTGGTGTCGGATCCATGCTCAGCAAATAGGAAAACTGAAATAGATGTCAATAAGCTCCACTAACAGCTTTAAAGCTTCAGTGTCAGATGTACTCGGCTGAGTGTAACAGGCTTCAAACTACAACCCCCCTGGAAGACAGGTAGTAAGCACAGTGCATTGCTGACAGGCTTGCAAAATCCTTCTGCCCTGGAAAAAATGAGAAAGCTGCCAGCACATTAGTTTCCTGGGAGACTTCTGTTTCTGGCATCCACTTCTCCAGAGGCTAAACTTTCATGTAAATGGTAGAAGTAACTTTTCAGCCCATGCAAAGAAACCCTTTTGAGCATGAATGTTGGCAACTGCTTGACAGAGTACAAATAGTTTCTAAATCTGCCTCAGTACAGCAGTGAAATAAGTAGTGAGATTTTGGTAGCCACTTCTGCAGGTTTTTATTTTGAAGGACTCTACAGAGGCAACCATAGCATGGGCTATTCCAGTTCCCTTTTTTCCTTAGAAACACTCACAGGGTTTGTTCTGCACTTTATCAGCAACAGAATCTCGAAGGTCTGGTGTTGCCAGCCCAGGACATTTCCAGGCTTTTCCAAAGGACTTGAGAGGGAAGTATCTCTCCAGGAACAGACCAAATGACTCTGTGGTTTTGCTGTGCTAAGTAATCAGACTTAAGGGTGTGGAGTATCTACCTATTGAGTGCAGGCTCCAGAAGGGATTTAAGGAAAAAAAAAATTGGGAGCACATTGTTCTTCAGATCAAGAATGGTTAGAGGCTGTGCAAAGCTGATTGCATGCTCCCTACTTCTCCCAGAAAAAAATGGGGAATCATTTCTAGTTCCTGTGAATAAATCTTCACTTGAAATTTTATAGTGATTCATTGAGCACATGGAGCTGAGAGAATGCTCTGGCATTAGTGAAATGCCATACGTAGGTGACACATGTCTATTGTGTGTCAGGAGCAGAAAAAAAGTAAAAGAACAAAAATACTGCAACTGTTATTAATAAATTGTTCATGTGGTGTGATGCCTGTTGGAACTGTAACTTAGTGGCTGCTTTTCTCCCTTTATACTTTCTTCCTGTTGCTTCGCTAATTTTGCTGAGAAAGGGAACCATGCATTGCTCTCTCTAAGTCCTTCAAAACACAGGCATTTCTTCCAGGTGACATGTGGCTTTTTACTTCTTTCTTCACAGCATGACTATCAGTCATGGCATGTTCTCCTCCATAACTGTGTGTCCACAACTCTCCATCCCTTTTCTGTTCACAGTTGCTTGTTGTGCTAAAGTACCAGCCTTTCATTTCTACTCTTGCTAACCATTCTGCCCAGCAGTAGGAGGATTATAATAACTTATCATTTCTAATCCCAACAGGGCTGTGTTTGACTTTTAGTCATTCACAACATGCATCAGAGGGGGTTGAAATGAAACATTAGCAGTGTGGTTTTTCTCTATTCTGTGAGCCCTCTGAAGCATTGGCAGCAATGGGAATGAGCCCTTGCCAGGTGTGGATTGTTTAACTAGAACAGGAGAATTATTTCATGAAACAAAAGATCTTAATATACAAGATGCTTAATTTCTTCCAACTCAAAAGCAGCAGGTGTCTGTTTGCCTTATGGTTATTTCCTTTTGTCTTTTGGGCTTGTTGTGGGAGCTTAACAAATAATTCAGCACTGCATGTGAAAATGATGGGTTTTAACAAGCACACATCATAAGGCCTTGTCCTTTGTTGGCATCTCAGGGCTCAGCCTGATGGAGGGCTGTATTCCCTCAGTGCTGTCTATGTGGCTGCTACCCCTGCTGTAACCTGTGCTCTAAAACCTGATAGGGGAACACAACATAGTGGAACAATAGTTCTTAGCAGATTGATTCATGCTTTTTGAAATGTCTGGTAGAGTGATGGTAAAAAACAAGTGATAATTTAAAAAAACCTTCAGGTTCAGGTGTTCAGCACTCTCTGTTCTAAACTGTACCCGAGTAGCACAGGTTGTCAGTCTGCTGCTGCTGGGAAGTGTGCAGAGTCATGATTTTCTGGTACTGCTGATGTAATGGAACCTGGAACTGGTCTTTACAAGGGAGTGTGAGGAGCTTGCTAGCAAGGATAGGCTTTCTTTCCTTCCTGCCTTGCCAGCAGGTTGTTCAGATGTGCTCTGTAGAGGAAATGGACAGCTCTGGCAGCACCAACATAGCACTGCATTTTCTTCCTCTTTATCTTCTAGTACCAATCTGTGGCTGTTCTGGAGACAGCAACTGGCACATAACACTTCTTACACAGAGCAGGGAAAACAGCACAGCATTGAAAGGAAGACACAAGGAATCTCCATTTCAAGAAATCTTCTGCTGTTATGATAATTGATATGCTATATTTCATTCATAGCAAGCTTACTGCATATTGTACCCCACACTGTCTGATGGAGTGAGAAAATAGGCACAAGCCCCTTTGCTTCATGTGGTATTAGTCATTGCATTTGGTACTCAGAGACAGATATGGCTAATGGACCTCAAAGGTGTGTATTTTTTTAACTGCATTTTTTAACATGCAGTTTAGCTTCACTTTCCTTCTTGCTGTGTGCTGCCCTGAATGCTTTATGTTGCCTTCCAGGTTGTGGTAGTAACACTGCAGTCATATATGAGCAGTGCTTGTAACTGAGGCAAGGCCTGTATGGAGATGAAGTGAAATTCATAGCTCTGAACATTGAACAGAGATGCTAATGGGCACTAATGCCCTTTTACAGGGCTGGATAGAGATGGAAAGGAAGTCAAATTGGCACTGGAAGCCACGTCTCCCAATCCCCATTCATGTGCTTGGTGATTTCCCTTCAGTCTTCATCTCTAGATATGTGAGCAAAAGGTACTGACATAAATTCAGCAAAAGCTGGGTATAAAGTGAACTTCATCCTATAGTTAATTTCCAAAAACTAATGGTCTTTGTATCTTCAGATATTAATCCTCAAAGCTCACATTAGTAATAATAACTGATTAGACTCCTAAAAGGAGCCTCTCCTTAAATTGTAGTCTCTGACTGTCATTTTTCATTCCTTGGATGCACACATGTATTTTGTGCCTCAGCAAGTGTGCAACCCACGTGGCCTTGCCAGATGGTAACTTCATAGTCAAGATGGTGAAGATACGGACAAGGCAAGAATTAAGTGGGCTGAATGTGAGACAACAGTAGGTTGTGCTGAAGGGGGGAGTAAAGGTCAGAGGAGATTCACAGATGGATTGATCTTGCTTAATATATTTGTTAATGGCATGGTTGGGTGAGAGTCAGCATATAAAACTGATCAAAAATTTAGCAGATCAAAATATACAGGAAAAGCAGGAGATCTCGAAGAAGTGAACTTTAAAAAGTGAGCCATAATTCCACAGTGCCCAGTGCAAGTCTGTGCTGCTAGGGACCAGTAATAAGTTTCTTATATGCTGCTGGAGCTCTACATTTGAAAAGGAAGAAAAAGGAGAAGCAAGGCATAAATATATTCATTGACCAGAAGATGCCTGTCACTGTAAGCAAGATGAGTGTGAACCTAAAATATCAGGCCATATTATTCCACTGGAGATCGTGCATAGCCACAGGTTCTCTGTTAACTTCAACAGTGTGAATGATTTCAGGTACTTGTGTTCAGAAGGGATTCATTCACAGGTATAGGAAAAAGCTACAGTGACACTTGGGGGGGGGCGGGGGGGGGAAATCCTGTCCCTTAAATGGAGACAAAGCATACTTAGGTGGTTTACTTTGGTGAAATAATTGTTCTCCAGGTATATGCTGTGGGGTAATATCAGAGGCAGGGTGTAGAACTGGTTCCATAAAAACAAAAAAAAGCAGTATCTGATGACTGATGTCTAGAACTTAAAGGAAAAACTGTAAACATAGCAGTAGTGTAGGCATAGTAATAGTAAAAACTGTAAAAGAAAGGAAATCTGATCAGTTTGTGGAAAGATTTGGTGATGGGGTCAGATGTTGTAGCCCATAATTCCAATCTTGATATTATTTAAGGCCAAGGGAGACTCACAGGATTTATTTTTAAGTGACTTGAAACTACTGGGTTGTCAGCTAGCCCTATAAACCCAAAAGTTCCTGAGAAGTCTGTGAAGTAAAGTTCTGTGCTTTGGGAGTAAAGTCAGAATGGCTTTTAATAAGATTGCTTGTGGCTGTCACCAAAGACCTGCATGCTCAGATTTATTGTGAATTCTGTTGCACTGTGGTTAATAGTTGGATCATCCTCTAAAGTCAGTTGGTATAATTCCTCTGGTTTCAGTGGAGTTACGCTGATTTCCAACAGCCCAGTAATTTAAAGTAATGGGATTTAATGAATTTTACATTAAGTCAAAGAAAATATTAAAGCTAGGGCTCACTGTGCTATCTGGAGGATTATAGTAAAGAGTGTTAAAAAAAAAAAGTTCCTATCAACCTGTCATTGTAGAACTTTGTGATATATAGAGACCACTTGAAAATCTTTAGAAGTCTGGGATTTTAAGTTGTCTTGCCTTTTTTCAGAGGCAAGAATCACAGCATCACAAAAGTCTAGAAAAGAAAGCAGCAAACAAGGTTGGGAAGGGACAGACCACATAGGTCACATCTAACTTCTTCCTTGCAATTATGTGTACCTTGTGATCATGGGGAAAAAACTGTTTCAGAAAAAGATAATCTTCAGTTTGATAGTCCTTAATGCAGACCTTTCAAATTTAAGGTCTTCAGACTTTAAGATCATAAGAGATTTGAAAAGGACTTTAAAATCTTCGGACAGTCTTCTAGGAAAATAAATCCAGGAGAATCTAGTCTGAACTAAAGTGTCCAGGTTAAACACAAAAACAGAATCACAGAAAATCACAGAATCCTGGAGTTTGGAAGCAACCTCTATAAAGTAGATTGTTCAGAACAATGTCCACTTGGGTCAGTATTTTAGAGGATGAAAACTTCATAAACAACTTGTTTCAGGGTTTGACCATTCTCATGGTAAAAGACATGTTTGGGGTTTTTTCTTGTGTTTTAGTAGGGTTTCATCTATTCAGTTTGTGTCCATTGCTTCTTGTCCTTTCACTGGGTGCCCCTGAGAAGCATCTGGCTCATTTTCTTTGGACTCTTTCACAAGGTATTTATACACACAGGTAAAGTACCACTGAGCCTTTCCTTCTCCAGGATGAATAGTCCCAACTCTTTCAGCTTCTCCACACCAGACACTTCAGTCCCTCAGTCATCTTTGTGGCTCTTCCCTGGATTTGCTCCTTCCCAGGGATCAGTGTGAGGCTGACTGGCCTGTAGATCTCTGGATCCCCTTCCTTAGGAGGAGGATAAAAAGAATATTTGCTTTTCCAGTTCTGAGAAAAATCCCCCGATCACTGTGACCTTTCAAAGATAATTGAGCGTGGCCTCACAGTGACATTGGCAGCTCCCTCAGTGCTTGGAGCACATTCCATCAGGTCCCACAGACTTGGATATGGCCAGTTTGTTTAAATGCTTCCTAGCCAGCTCCCCCACTACAGGGCACAAATCTCCCTTTGGACAGCACCAAACTCAAGGAAAGCATCAGGAAAGCTGTTGTCCTTGCAGCTGTTGACCTTACTGCAGGATTTCCCCAGAGCTGTGCCGAGTGCTTGCCGGTATGTGCTATACAGAAGTGGGTGAGAAGCCACAGCGCTCTGGCACAAGGAAGTTTCCCAGTACACACCAGTCATATGTGACTTAGTGCCCATACATGGAGCAGTATTGTTCCATGGGTAACTCCACAGCAAGTTGTGTTTGAAAACTTGTAAAAGGAACTTACCTACTGAGATATGGATTTGGTGAATAAGGGAAAGGAACAACATGAAAGCAAAATATTAAATGGATTTTTTTCTCACATGCACTTTTGCTGCGGCTGCGCAGCCTGGTTCTGACCCAGTCCCCAAATGGCTTCTCTCAGGTTCGGAGCCTGCACTGTAGGGTACTTTCCCACAACCCACAGTTACAAAGGCAGCAGCACCGGAGCTGGGACTTGTGGAGTCGTCTGAACAGGCGGGGTTAACGAGCAATTAAGCGAAGACAAAGAGACGATAGTGTCGAATCCTGCAGCTTTATTCCAGGCGTATTCCGTCTGCCCCAGGGGGCAGAGAGTCCCGAAGGGAGCTGTGCAGAAGACACCCTTTGTTCTCCAGTTTACAAACTTAAAAGTTACAGAGAGGGAGAGAGGTATAATAGAGATATCCAATCAGCCCTGGCTGTACATGGCGTAGGGCCAATGAGGCATCCTCAGGATGGGGATGAGTCTTAAGCTAGCTAATAGCAGAATAGCTGAAGGAAATTTCAAACCATGCCATCCTCAGAGGCTGGTTCCAGCGCGGGGTAGTCCACCCATTCTGAACCCCTCACGCCGCAGGCAGTCTGAGTGACTGCAACACACTTTTATCCATTTAAATATCTATATGTAGTCAATGTGCTGTCTGACACAATCACCAACTAAATTTTCCTTCAATCAGCCATGTGTGTTTTCCTTTCAGAAGATTCTTCCAATGCCTCTTTATATTTTCTGGTATCTTTCCTTGTTTTAATCCCTGTTACATCTGGAGATGAAATCCGGTACTCTCACAGATTGCTTGTTGTAGGCCACCCTTTGAGAATGCCAGCTGCATACTCACAGCTCAACAGACTTTGACCTGATGTGTCTTTTTTCCCTCTGAAACTTATTTCCGAATCACATTTCAGTGAGATCTCTGCATGCTTGCTCTGTTTTTTCCATTGCTTGGTTCAGCTTGTATTTTTTTGGTTCAATATTTGAAACCAACCCATCAGACTGCTGAATTACATACCTCTTAACAGCAGTGGATGATCAGCAAGAGTCTCTGAAAAGGAAAACAAATAAATTAACTTTTATAGGTTTAGAAAGTGATTCTTGGTATGACTCACACTTGTTCTAACCATGAAATCTGACTCACTGTGTAGTGTAGCAGGGAAAAGTTATGATAGAAATAGCAAAAAGTCGCTAGTCAGTCATATCTAGTCAGTCTAATCCAGGCATACCTCAGGCCCTATATGGTGATTCCTGACATCTGGAGTTCACCCATCCCACCATGAGACCAGCAGATGATTATTTTTGGAAGCTCTAGGCTCCAGTACTCAGTATCTGCTACTTGTTTTCTCCCCTGGGCTTCCTGCACAGCAGTTTCAGGATGGCTGGGCTGCTCCAGGCTGTGAACCCGAGTGTGAACAAGACTCCTCTTGTGATGCCTTTTGAGTGAACGTGGGGATGCCATTACAGCAGGTGGGGCGGTCATTTTGGGACTACTGTGTAATACCCAGGCTTTCTGGTGTGTTTCTGCTACACACCTTTGTCCTCTCAGAATCCCAGTCAGGCTTTGTCCCATGGGCAAGCCAGAATAAACAGTGTAAGACAGTTCACTAATAATGATAATAAGGATAAAAGAAGGAAGAAAACACTCTACCTTCATTTTAAGTGTTAGTGCCCTTCTGTTAGGTATGAGAATGCATATGTGGTATAAAATATCTTGGAGAAAATTATGTAAATTTCAGTATGTCAATGTGTCTCAGCATCCTACAAAGTTAATTTACAATAAATATATTTTAGTTTGACTGTAAGGCGTCATACTTCAATGTTTTAGCCTTGTCTGGATGCTGGTTTACCATTTTCCTTCTTCAGTATCTTATGTGTACAACCTCTGTATGTACTTTAATCTTGCAGCAACCTTTCTGCCCAGTTTGAGAAGAGCTTGGCAGCCAGCATTGCCCTGATTCCTTTTGGAGGAGTGGCCACTCTGTCCCACTCCCATTGGCTCTGCTGGAGCCTTTGGCAGTGTGCCTTTGGATACTGCCCAGACCTCTCCTGGGGCCACCACTGTCCTTCTGCATTTTTCTCTTGCCCCTGCTGCTCTGTAGCTCACTGCTGCATCAGTATACCCACCAGGATAACTTCAGGCTTCTGTTCCCCCAGTGGAAATAAATGGGTACAAATAGATGGTCACTGGCAGTTTGCCCCAGAATCAGAGCTCTCTGGTTTTACTGTACAGGGTGCATTGATTACCTTGGCTTCTCTTTCATGCAGTATTGCACCAGGCTCTTAGTCCACATCATTCCCAAGGTAGCATAACTGATTTGTGCTAACTAAACAATCCCTGTTTTTGAAGAGATGCTTCCAGTACTTTAATAACCAGTTTGTCAGCTGTGTTCATTGTAATGTGATGCTGCAAGCAAATACTGAGCAGCTTGGTGGTTTGACCACAGCAACAATTAGCTCAGGGGTGACTCCCTGCTACAGGCAGTCACTTCATTAAGTATTGATGAAACTGAAGTGTTTCTGTTAATAAAACGCAACTGTAGCTTCTTAGGGAAAGATTGATATAAGTGCTCTGCTTCCTATATAATTTAATGTGTTCACTGACTGGTAATGTCTCTGGGACAAAGAATGAAACAAGATCACAATAAGAAATAGAAGCAACAGCTTTGAGCTCAGTGATACATCTTAGGAGAAGAACAAGCAATAATGGCCACTCCATTGTTTCAACCTCACATGTCCAGTGGCATGTGATCCCATGAGCTCACAGTGCCTGCTGTGCTGGCAGCTGGAGTCATATGGGTTCTGTGAACTCAGCTGCAGCCTGGGCTTGTGTTCTTGTGTGAGCAGGGCCATGCAGCAGCTGCCAGCCAGCATCCTGTCCTCATAAAACCACACATCTCACAGTCCTGCTGGTCCTGGGAGCCTCAGACAACACTTAATGGGCAAGGCACAGAATTCCCATTATATGTCAGATAGTTTTATATACTGCTGACGGGGGGAAAAGAATGCATGTAACAAATCAAATCACCTTTGGATTAATACTGAGATATTGGGGTCACTTCCTGTCTAGTTTTTAGTGTTTAACAAGTGTTCTTTCCTATGAACATAAGCAATCGAAGGGACTTAAAGACTCGGGCTATGTGCAGACCCCATGTTACGGTGGGGTGTGGCAGTCGTGGGGCTGAGAGCAGCCAAGGGGCATAAGGCACAGCTCACAGCTTTAAACAGAGAGAGAAATGGAGTCATGAAGTGAGTGGTTTGCTAAGGCTGGGGCAATTGGGACCTACCCTAGTGGAAGAAGTTCCCTGTTTCCCTGGATTAATTAAAAGCACTGCTGCCTAACCCAGAGGAAGAGAGAATGTCTTTTTCTTTCTTCAAAGGCTAAGTTTCTCTCTGCCTTTGAAGAAGTGAAGTGTCAATTTTTTTAATGTAGTCTGGCTGAGAGCCTGCCATGGGTATGGCAGTCAGTGCTCAGGCTGTTGAGAAGCAAGACTAGTTTATACAAAACCATAATTGCTTGAGCTAATTTTAAGCAAAATGAGCTCAAACAAAGCAATGGTATACTCCACAAGCTTCACCATCCTCCTGCTTCTGCAAAAGCTCTGTGATCAGCAGGCATGCTGGGCCTCGATCAGGTAGGGATGTTTAGGCTGATCTTTATGCACTCAACTGGCCTTTGGACTTAAATGTGGCTACTGCACAGCCACACACTTGCCTGGTTGGGGAGCTTGGGTGATTTTAACTTTGCTTCTGCTGTAATCTGTAGGAGTGTTTGTCCTTCACCTGAATGGGAGAAGGGCCTGGCGTCACTTCAGTCTTCTTACCCCATGGCAGGGTAACCACACTGCCAGGGGAAAAAAAATTACAGTCCAACTGCTTACATAGTAAAACACCATGTGAGTAGGTTTATCCTTTTATGAGGTTTATAGAGTCAAATATGGACAAGCAAGGGGTGCTTCACAAGGCAAAATATCACCATTTAGTCAGGATCGTTTCAGTTATCTGATGTAGTTACAAGTATTTCCTTAAGGAAAAGAGCAGTAGCCAAGGAAGAAGAAAACTAGATTCAATATTAGTACCTTTTTCTGTATCAAATATGATTTGATAAATATTTCCTATGTTCCTTGCAGCACCAAAGCTATAAAAAGTACTGACTGTAAAGTAGAGGTCTTAAAAGTCACTAAAAATTATTCCTTCCAAAATAAGCAAGTAAATGAAATGAGAATTCAACCCACATTGCATTTTCTCCTTTTAGCTTTAGGTAAATATAGCCAGAAATTCAGTTTTCTATTTATTTGCAAACACTGCATAATAAACATAAATGTACTGCTGTTAAGAATAATAATGCAATGCTAATGAGTCTGAAAAGTAAGAAGGGAATAAAAGAACCATCTGAAGGAAAGGGACAGGTAATTAGGCAAAGCAGGGAGATGAAATGGTAGATAAGTACCTAAGCAAATTACACAGTAAATGTGATTAAAAATAAAGGAATATAAACTGTACATTATATACTAGAACAGAAAATATAACAAGTGCTGGCAAGGATGAGCCATGAAAGGTGAATCTAAACTGCAAGGGTTAAGGATTTGAATTGTAGCTGTGTCCCCTAGTTCATCTGATCAGAGAATTCACTCTTTTCAAAATAACTGGGGTGAGACTGCATTACAGCTGAGAACACTGACCACAGATAGAAGCAGAGCGAGCATAAAGGTTTTGCTCCCCGGATCGGGTGCAGACCTTTGGCTGTGCTGGCAGCTCCAGTTCCTGCAGCTCCTCTCTCCCAACTCCCTTTTGCATTTTGGCCTCGCGGGAGCTCTGCTCCTTGCTCTGTGCTGATGCTCAGCCGTGGTTTTTTCACTCGTGGCCCATTTCCTGCACTGCAGTTGGCCAAGAAGGTTTCCATCTCCTCTTGGATGGACTCCCAGTAAATGGAAATTTAAGGGATGCCACCTGGATCAACACATCCAGGCTAAAAATACAAGGCTTTTGCATATGTGTGAATGAGGATGGTTCTCAGGCTGACGCTTGCAAGACTTTAAAAATCCCAGTGGATCAGCACAGGGGAAGGAGGGTTCCTAATATGTAGTGACCAGTAGAGTACAAGAATTAATCATGATTTTAAGTAAATTTTTGGTCCTGCTCTCTTCTGTACTATTTTTTCCACTGCTTTTGATGGAATGACCTTATTTCTGTTTTCCAGGACTACATTTGGAAAAATAGAGAGAACTACAGGTGTTAAGGAGATGTAAAGAAGAAAAAGAAAATGCACAGAGAATTCAAGTCTTGAAAAGCTACTGTTAATTTTATTAGTAACCATAAAAATATCCTAAGAGTTTAAATTTAATGCTGCTTTTTTTTATTTTTTTTTTTGTGGTCAGCAATCAAAACTGGATTACTTCCCATTGGGGCACTATAGTTTGTATTATTTTTTCTGCTGAGAACCAGCTGCCTTTGTAATCGGTTGCTACAGGGATGTTGCTGAGGAGCAGTAGTATTGTCAATGAATGTCTCTGATTGAAGGAAGCTTTAATCAGAAGTTACATCTTGAAATAACAGTAAAATTATAGAAGTTCTGCTTTTCCCTGGAAAAAAGCTCTGGCTCAGCTGCCTGGGGCAGTGACGATAAGCTCTGACTCCTTGAGTGTATTCCTGTTGTGTGCAGTGACAACAATTGCCAGTTTCCTCCTCAGGAAGGAGTGTCTGGGCAAGTACAGCAGTGTCCAGATGTTACCTGATACACAGAGGTGCAGAGAGCAAATAAAATGGTAAGTGGAGTCATACACTGGCACTGTTTCACAAGACAAAAATCCTATTTTTCCTGCTGCTAATGACAGTACTTGATTCCTCTGACTGTTCTTTCCTGGCTATTGGTCTGCTGTACATGCCTTTCCTTTCAACTTTTTTGGCAGTAAAATGATTCTGACCAGCCACCTTTATATTTAATAATCACCTTTGAGTATCCCTTGGGATACTCAGAGGGAACGGGGAACAACTAAATAGCTGTAAGCACTCAAATGAAGGGTTCTCTGTGAAGTATCAAATAACAGGTCAGAAGATTAGGCCTCATGAAAACCATGGGTTGCTTTGGAAAGTGTGTGCTGTAGGGCATTGCCTTCCCACCTGTGAAGTGGTTAAGGGCACTGTGATATTTCTTTGGTATTTATAGAAGGTAAAGAGGTAAATATGTCTAAACTACACTTTTCACAGCTGAATGAGTACTTTCCTCTACAGCAGTGCAAACTTGACTTTTGTCTGAGATTAATGGTGAAGATACTTTGTGAGGTTTAATGTCACTTTAATTTAGCTCCACCAGCCAACCGTTGTTATTAGTATTACTTTAACATTTCTAACCAGATGTCACCTGTACTCCTTCAGCATGTCATGGTAATGAAAATTCAGTTGATTTAGTGATTGAGTTGATTTAATTATCTTAGGAAAATAATATTAAATGCTAATGTAAGGCAACATTTCTTTTTAATCTCTTAGAACCATATATGCTGCAATCAGATTTTTAAAATATTTACTGAAGCGCTTAGATGTAATAAATCTAACAGAATTATTCTGGAATGGCATGATGCTAGTGCCAGCATAAGTTCCTTCCCTGAGGAGCATTTATGGAAAGGATGAGTAAAACATTCCCTCTATGTTAGAAATGGAGGGAAAATTGATTTTGAGGTACTCCCAGGCTCTCATTCATACTCTGAAGTTGCCTGTGTAGTTGCCTGGCCAGGGAAGCTGTTCCCACCACAGTTGGCCTCCCTTCTTCCCACCAGCGTTCCCACAGCTCCCCTTGAGCAGAGAGTAAAGTGGGAGCAAGGGCAGCTGGCTTGGGCGAGGAAAGAGCAGTTGGTGATGCAATGGTGGCGGTGGGAGGAGGTCACAGGATGCAGCGGGACAAAGGGTGCTGGGGATTTCCTGTGGGACGTGATGTTTGCAGTCAGAGCAGAGGCTCAGCATCACTCCCGGCTCTGCTGCTCCACCGACTGTCTGATTTCTACAAACATGACAGAACAGAGTGTGTCTCCAGCCAAGTGCTATATATCCAAGTCTTGTTGCATCTTACTCCATTTTATTCCTGTTAACATTTATAAAGAAAATTAAATATTTACTGCTTTAATACATGCAGGTCTTAGGAGTCTCATAAAAAATCTCTTTTGATTCAGTTCTTTATTTATTTATTATATAAAACTCCAGATATCCACAAAGTTTCTAATTACAGGGAAGGTTTCATAAGTCTGTGTTTGTGTTTTATAGCATTTTGAATATAGTTGTTGCAGGCTGCCTAGGCATTTTGCTAGGCAGACCTGTGCATTCTCAGAGGTGTCCTGAGACAGTGTGTTGTAGCTACAGCTTAAGCCTCCATTGAAATTAGGGGAGTTCATTTAAACTGGACTAAATCTGAAAAACAAGAGTAAGATGTTGATGGCTGTAGCAGCTGCTGGTGATGAGCTGTTCTGAAATTCAGACCATTTCAAGCAGGTACTTGTGTGAGCATCAAGCCCATTTAAATGCCTGTCCATCTTTGTGGACTGAATATTTGAAATTTTGACTCAACATCCACAAAGAGTTCATAGAACAGTTTTAGAGTTACTATATAACTTTCATGAATTGTAGTGGCAGTATTCTTAGAAGTAGCAAAACTTGTATGAATGTATTTAATGGCTCAGGTCAGTAGCAGATTTTCAAATATGCAGACATTGGAAGTGTCCCTTTTCTTAAAAAATGGGAAAAAACATTAGATGCCTTGCAGTCATCATAATGATGAAGTACATGCTTCCCCTTTCCCCCTTGAGTAACAGTTTAACCTCACTGAACAGGGAATACAAATAGCAATCTGAGTTGCATGCATGTCAAAATATATCACCAAATATTTATTTCATCAACTTAATAGAGATTATGAAAGCTAAAAATAACTATTAAAATTCTTATCATTAATAAAATTACTAGAAGTAAGATTGGAGATGAGATCCATTAAAATCAAGATGTAATATTCTTGAACAATATTTAGAAGAAACCCCAAAGGAGATACTTAAACCACTGACCTTTTTACATATTTTCATTGTTTGCTAAATTCAGGAAAACCCCCAAACTGGAGAACATCAGCAGGATGTGATCCATCCCTAACAGCTGACTAAGGACTGGTAGGAACAACACTTACAGAGTGGTCAGCCTTGATGCCCACAGAAATCCTATCACGCTTGGATGTCAGGCCTGGTTGAATATCCTACAGATAACTCATTTTCAGGCTTGGACTCTGAAAAATGTGCAACACGTGATAAAAGAAGTTACAAAAGACTCTAATCTGCTGCTTCTGAGGCGAAAGGGAGTTCTGTAACAGATATTAGGCAGCCATTCCCAGGCACTAAGCTGTGACAGTGATAAGCCCACATGCATTGCTTGCAGCTTTGCACTATAATGACGGCTTATTGATATTTATATCACATTTCAAAGCAGCAGTGTTCTTCATGTTATTTACAGTATGCATACCTCTATAGTGCCATCCAGTCATTTGCAGATATAACCAAAGCTGGTTTCACATTTATGTGCAGAGAATTTAGACTGGTAGTTGCCTATTTTGGGGGCCCAACAGCCAATTCACACTAGCAGATCTTTATAGCTTCCATATATCCTATTCTTGGAGGTGGCTTATTTTTAATTTCTTCAGAGCTGAGTTAGGCAGATTTTTGGGCAAGTGTAGCTTGTGTTCAGATTTTGAAAATGTTTGTCAGAAGCAGAAGTCAGAACAACTTTCATGCAGAGTCCTGAGAAGACATGAGTTTGGTTGGCTGGGGTGGGGAGTTAGAGCACAGCAGTGAACGCAGGAGGCGTGTCAGGGCTTGGATGAGGGACAGCAGAGGCCACAAAATACAGTCAATAGCTGGCACGAGTAGAATAGCTGGGCCCCCAGCAGGGCTTGTGGCCCCAAGGTAGGGAATGGGTATGGATGGAGTCATTCAGAGTGAAGGGATGATTTGGTGGGTACAGAGCCTCTCAGGAGGGTGCTTTGGTGAGAGGGTGGGTGCAGATGTGGGACAGAAGCACTGAGTATCTCAGGTGTGTGGCATATGGGAGGCTTTTGGGTATAATTTGGAAGTATTGACAAAAAAAAGATAGAGGAAGACATGGGCTGGAGTAGATCTGGGACAAGATCTCAGGGAACAGGAGTTCTGTACTGGGAGAGTAGAGGAACTGCAGGGCTTGGAGACAAACTCCAAGTATGAGAGGCCTGGGCACTGTGAGGCACTGGGGGGCATGAGGGTGGTAGGTATCACAAATCTTTCCATTTGGGTGTCTTTGCCAGGGGTTCTGGCTTGGGAGCGGGCACAGTCCTGCCACCCATTCCCCATGCTGCCTTCCCTGCCTGGTGCATGGGCACAGTGTGAGAGCTCAAGGCCCAAAGTCTGCTTTGGGTTAAATTGTGCTCTTTCCCCATTAAGGCTTTTGTCTGAATTTAGGAGCTATTCATACACCGTCAGCTTAATATCTAATCTTAAACATCCACATTTCATTTTCTCTGAACAGCAAAGAAGAGTTAATTCACCTTAGCCCTTGGCTGCCTAAAGCTTTCAGTACAATACAGTATAAAATAACAGCATAAACAGAGCTTTACTTCTACTAGGAATTGCAAACTGGATTTATGAAATAGGGGTGGGAACTCGAAAGCTTTCTCTTGTATCAGTGGGAAGACGTGCCTCTTCAGTCCAGGAAACGTGTATTTTCAAATTGAGACAAAAACAAATATTCAAATAGCACCTTTTTTAGACATAAAGAAAACACAGAGTAGTTCTCTTTGTAACCTTCTGCATAAAAAACACCTGACATGAAACACTGAATGGCAGCTAGAAGACAAGGTATGCAGGCAAATGAATTCATTTTCTCTGCCTCTACCTGTCATTTCAGACTGTCAAGTCAAAACCTGACCCCAGATAAGAGCTTAGGTCAGACAGGGGCTTCAGTGCCTGCCTGCCACCAAGCTGCTGGGATCCCAGACGATGAGTCCTCTGCCAGGGTGCTGAAGCTGTCTCTCAGCACTTGCAGATGTGCATTGTTGTGACAGTTTTGGGGATAGGTAGGCACTTCTCTTGCATTTAATCCTTGCCAGGTTTCACAACCTGAGAGTCTGTCTTCCCAAAGGATGCTGAGCCTCAGAGCAAATCTAGTGGTTTGCTCTCAGCACCAAGTACAGCTGACAAAAGAGGAAATACTGGTTTTCCCCTGCTATCCAGCAATTTAGCAGTTAGGACATTTGCTAAGGATGCAAAATACCTGGATTCACTTTTGCTTTTGTTTGGCACGTGAATTTGTAAGTTTGGGATACCCTGAGCTATGTGGGGACCCTCAAGTTTCTCCACTCAAGTTGTTCCACTTTGCCTGACATAATTAAATATTAATTGGGCCAGACTGAAGGCAAAATGATGTTTTATAGCCTGGCAACTAGGCCAGTCACCCAGAAGAAGAAAATCTCACGTCCTAGCAGTCATATATTACAGTTAGAAGCATAAAGCTATCTTTGACCATGTGAATGTTAGATGTATGTTTTTAAAAAACGTTTAGATGTTGCTTCTTTAAACTTTTTGAGGACCAAGCAGTCTTATTTGCATGCCTAATGTAAGGATATGCCTTGAAGCTTATGGCCCCATTAAAACCAAACCAACAAACAAAAAGCCACCCCACACCTTTCAGCTGACTTGGAAGAATCTGAGTACAGATGTCAGGTCAGACTGATGCTGCAGGAGATGATTCTCTTTGGAGTTTTTTGAGGAAAATACAGTGAATTGCTATTAATCACTGCCTTAATTGCCCAGTTCGAAACAAGGGGGTTGCTGTTTCTGGAAGCCTCATTGAGAACAGTTATATTTCCAGACATATCTTTTCTTTTATAAATTTCAAGGAAAAAAATATTATTGTTTCTTAGAAGATTCAAGCCTATATTTCCTGCCATTCTGAATAACTGATGAATTAGGGTAAGCTTTCCAGGGTGTATGTTTGTGCCAGACATGGGTCGAGTTTAACCCCCAAGCTGCGAATCACACCAAACTCTCGTCCTCGTGCTGCGATACCGCAGCAGTATCCGGAGTTGTGTTTGGAGCGCTCTGTGTCACACCCGGGTCCCTTCAGCCTCGGCTCCCAGGGTAGAGCAGCGTGAGCCGGCTCAGGGAGCTGCGGTGTCAGATTTATCCCAGCCAAACCACGCTCCTGCCGAGCACATCCTTCGGATCCTGGCAAGGTGCAAAGTACAAGCTTGACCTTCGCAGAGGCTGGGAGCCGCGGGGACACGGCGAACACTGGCACGGCGCTTCACACCCCAGTGCTTCGGTGTCTCTCGGTGCCCCAGGGCTGTGCGGGTGGGGGAGGTGCCTGGCAGGGCTGGGGCAGAGCAGCTTCGGGCACGCACCGTGCAGCCGGAATTTGGGGTGAAAAAGAGCACCCAGCCCCGATCGGGGCTCTCAGACACCCTGCTCTGGGACTGACCAGCCAACAGGAGTCTTTCACAGTTTAAATAATTGAACCGGCAATGCTGAATAATGAATGGTTTTAAACATTTCATAAAATTTAGTTATTAAACATTAATTTTTTTTAACTTTCAGTATATTTTATCTGCAAAGCATTTATATTCACTGGTTTGCTCTAAAAGCACAATCAATTATTCCTTCACTGAAAAACACTTTTAACTCACATGATAAATAGATAAAAACATAGCTCCTCTAGTTATTCTAGATGCTTACAGTAGGTGAAAGTGGGTAATATTTTTGTTTATTAAATTAGATGCTACAATGTCTGTCTTGTTAAAATGAAAAACTGAGATCCTTGAAAGGGAGGGGATTTTGTTCTTCACCTTCAGAAATTAACTAATGTCATACACAATTTCTAGGCTTTCTCATGCATTCTGTAAATGTTCCATGCACTTCAGAATTCTCATGATGAAAATCTGACAGTGAAAACAATGCTGAGCACACATTATTCTTAGTGTTTCAGAAATGAACAGACTGGTATCAAGTGTGATGTTAATTTTCTGATTTCTGTCTCTAATAAAATGTTCTGTATTTGAATACAATTACGAAAGGCTTTTGCAAATGGACACAATTCTGTGTCCATTTTTTTTTTTCTTTTGCTACACAGATTCTTCATTAAAGATTCACAAGACATACCTGAATAATTTACATTGCCTTAATTCACTGGGCCCAATAGTTAAGGTAAAAGAGACCACAATCATTCAGGCAACAGAAGGAATATGTTCAAAAAAAAAAAAAACACAAAAACAAAAAACGAAAAAAAAAGGGCTTCGTTAGAGCCACTGGCTTTGAACAGCAGGTTCTGTGTGTGTATGTATGTGCATTGTAAGGTTGGCTCATACTCATCTGTTTTATGTAGGTGGTTTCCCATTTTAAGATGTTACATTGATAGTGGAATTATCTGCTATTTAATAAACTCTGAAGCATTTCCACTCAAATCCGTGGAAAAAGAGCCTTTGGTATTTTACATGCTTCCCTTATGTTAAAGTGAAGGGTCACAGAGGAATGTACTCTTGACCCTGAAGGAGAGAACCTTATACATTTTCTCAGTGAGTCCCACAGTGATTCATGACAATGCAGAGTACTTCATACCATATGGTTTTCAGACAGTCATATAATAAAATATATAGCTCATAAAATTTAGCTCTATAAACAGAGGTCACTGCCTTGTAGGAACTCCCATGATTTAAGCATGTGAAAATACTGCTGTGTATTGTAGATCTGACAAAGCCCTTACCAGGACTTTGTACAGAGGACAGTCCCAAGCCACAGAGGTGAAAAGCTTAAATAGTGAGATTATCCATACAGTTGCATGCAAATAGTGAAAGAGAGTTTTCAAATCCCACGAGGAACCTCATTGCTTTACAGCAAACAAGACTGTGTGGAAGATAATGTACATATATGCGTGCTCAGCCAGTGACTTCTTTGCAAATCTGGTCATCAAAATTGCTGGCTGATGCACAAAAAAGGGAAAAAAATAGCAGAGAGCAATGCTGAAATCTGAAACTTTAAATTGAGACCTTAAAATTTAAACTTTATGATGCCTTACTGATTTCCAAGTTGTAAACAAGACTGGAAAATTTTGTTTATGATAAAGCATTGTGATTTTCCTACAAAATGTGTACTGTAATGTTGCAGCCCATGCTTCCAGGTGTAATCATGTCTACAAAGTATATTTGTCAAAGTTAATATTTGATGTTCAGTGTGAAAACAGTGGCTACCACACTCTATTTAAAGACAGCAAAATGATTAAGTAAATGCCTTGACAGACAGCAGTACCTGTGCAGATGTACCTTGTAATCTTCACTGAAGTACAGGGGAATATGTTGACATATTCCAAACAAGAGTGACAGTATTTTGCCTAATATATGAATTTCTAAATGAAAGTATAGCAAGCTTGTTATTCATTCAAGAGTTTTCTTGTCCATTTCCTACTGCTCATATATGAATATAGCCAGATGCAAAATCAACACAGAAACAGATTGCCCTTTAGCTAAATTCTAATGTTACTGTGAATATGTTAACAGAAAATATTGCAGCACTAAATGAAGGCGAAATTTTGTTTATATTATGTTCAAGTGTTATCTCTTAGATAAGCAAATCTTATTAAAAATATCCTTTGTTAATGCCATCACAGTAATTATAGAAGAAAACAATAACAATTACATTGTAATTTCTCTGAAAAGTAATAACGCAGAACTTTGTTTGACATATAAATTAGATTATTGCAAGAAATTGCAAATGAAGTAAAGTCAGCCCTTCAGGCTTTCTACTCTGAAAGTCTGAAATCAAAAATCTCTCTTTCATAAGCCACTGGTGCTTTAAAGGCTGGTAAGGCCTCAGTCTATCTCCCATCTTCTTTCAGCTTTCCAAAAAAATATTTTCTGCATTTCCAGAAGATGAACCTCAAATTCTTCATCACACTGGATGTGGAACTGAAAAATACCTATGTTTGGGGGTTTTTTGCGTGGGCATGTAAATTCAGTGTCAGCATCTTTTGGAAGGAAGCAATGCACCGAATCTGTAGTGGCTCATTCCTTTCCATTGACTCATGTGAAATAGTCCTCTTAAAGTGGAAGGTCAAGGCCAACACCTTCACAGCTTATAGATGCTCAGGGCTGAATCCTCCCACAGGGATAAACCCCTCCAGCCTGCAAGCAGCAGCAGCAAACCCTGTGCCCGTGTCCCTCGTGCAGGGTGTGGAGAGATCCCCAGGGCTGGGAACAGAGTTGGAGGCAAGCGCTTGCCTTGGACCAATAAAGGGGGCAAGTCCTGCAGCTGGTCTTCTGCAGGACATCACAGCTGGATTCAGGGGAGTCTGCTGTGAAGGTAGCCTTGGAAATGCCAAGTCCAGCAGCATTTGCTGGACAGGGGCTGCCCGCTGAATGGGAGCAGGTGAGCGTTTTGCCACCTCCCCAGGATCGCACGGCTCCTGCTGAGCCACCACATTCAGGCTGCCACTGCTTGTCTGTTCCCAAATGAGGCATCCTGCTCTTCAAATCTTCTGAGCATCCAGAAATTCTTACTCATCACAGTGGGAGCTGTGGGATAAGTGGTCTGGAAAATGAAGTGATATGTCTCTTTTCTTGAAATAGCATCTCAGGAGCTAGTTTTGAAATGCTTGTCTGAAATCCTTTTCTTTCTCCTTGAATGTGTCTGAACTGCTCCTCAATTTAGGAACTTCTGATTCAGTTGATTGGTATCCTGACAACAATCCTGCCCAGAGCACTGTGTAAATCTTCCAGTGGACTGTTCCTCAGGCAGGAAGTAGAGGTATGCAGTGAAATAAAGACACTCTGTTGGAATACATTTGGGGTTTTATTCACAATTCTCCAATGGGAACAGTTCCTTGTCAATCCATTTGTCTTCCCAGCAGTCTGCTACTGGATTGACAGGCTGTTGGAGGACATCCTAAATACACTTACAACAGTGGCCTCAGGCCTCAGTGGGGCTGGCTATTGTTCCCAGGGTTTCCCCACTCTGGGATCTTGAAAACAGGCACCAAGCCCTGACTCTGGAAAACCCTCCTCAGTGTGCTAGTCAGTGATATGCTTGGAGTTTTCTTCAATTCAAATCTCCTTCTGTGGTAAAATTTAAGGATTATTTAAACAGGAGAATTAACGTCTTTCCAATTACACTGTGTCTGTGGACTTTAGTGCAGTGGGAATTTTGAGCTCCTGTGAGCTGTAGGCCTGCGTCTTGTGCTTTCTGCAGCAAGTTATGATTGCTGTTGCTGTAATTTCTTGTTTCTGCAAATGAAGAGTTGATCTTCCTTCCGTTCACCCACTAACCCAAGCAAAGTCTTATCCATCCGTTAGCAGTAGAGAACACCATTTCTCCCACTTCCTGGCTTTTCTGGCAGCTGCAGACAAATGACTGTCCTGTTAATAGTCTCTCTGTTCCAGAGATTAGCGCTTTAAGCATGTGAAAACAGTATTTCTCAATTTATTTTGACAGAGTTTTATTTGTCAAGTTTACAGAAAGCTTAACCAAGTCATGCTGTGACACCCCTTCCAAAATCATCTTTAACCAGTTCCAGCAAAGAATCCAGAATTTGCTCACCACCCATAGTGTTCTGTCTCCCTGTGCATCCTTGCTGGTATTTTACCCTTCCACCCACCTAACACCAGTCACACTGTAGATTAAAAAAAAATTTTTTTTATCTCTTTCTTCTGTCATACAGCCATCTTATTGTATTAGAAAAGAGATTAATTACTACTATATCTGACTGCTGCACAATTATATAACACCAGAAGTGACTTAGGCAGGGAAATGTTAGAAAGTTCTCCTTCATAACCATTTAAACCTAAATTTTTCATGCTTAAGGGAGAGAAATGAATGGGCCTTAGCCAAATATAAACTCTGGGGTGTAGATAGAAGTTTTTACTGTAAGCATGGTGGGCTTTGGGGCAGCTCCCAGCAGGACTGATGAAGGGATCTGATTGTCAGGTGGAAGAGATCACTGGGTGAACCTCCTTGGATGGTGTGGTTGTGTGCAGGCATGGTGATGAGCTTGGTGATCATGGCAGCTCCTTCTCTGTCACTGTGCAGGTGCTGCCAGCAGCCTCTGAAAGCCACCGTGCTTGACTGGCTGGGTGCTCAGTGCTGCGGAAGGTTCTGGGGAAGGTGAAAAGGTGAGTGACTGCGGGTACCCCTGTGGATTCCTGTGTGTGTATCCAGGCTTGTCCGGGAACACAACAGGTATGGAAACAAAATCCAAACCCTCTGGAAATCGGTTCTATCCTGTAAGTTTATGTAAACACCCAGGAGCTCAGTTCAAGCCTATCAGGAAGCAAGAAACGGCCTCAGGGGAAAGAGTGGCAGAAGAGAAACGCTGAGGGCTGCAGCAGTGAGCACAGCAAGCCCTGCTCCATCCTCCCGCGCACCGGCTCCCTGGAGCACAGGATGCCGATCCCCTGCCGTGCTGAGCGATGAGCAGTGACACTCTCAGGAATGAGATGTCTCCCTGCAGCAGCAGAAAAATCAGGCCCTGTGCATAAAGACTAATGCTGGCACTCTCCCCAAAAAAGGGCAGGAAAATCAGTGAGGGGCTTCCTATGGGGAATAATGCTGCGTGGAGACTAATGGAGCAGTCATTGTCAGTGTGTCTGTGGTGTATAATAGCAAAAAGCATTCACAAACATTTCATTAAAATGAATTTAATGGCTGGATTTAAGCTGTTATTCCAGAAGTTAAATGCCAGTTGCCAGTGTGTTAAAATGCACAATCAGCACTGCATACATAAATACATCCCATGGTCTAATCTGTAACTGTAGTAATGTTGTGCACTCACTGGAGTTGTGCTGGGGGCCCTGGCTCTCAACTGCTATTGCAAGAGCTGTCATCTATCACATTTTCTTGTCATGTTCATACTTCTGTTGTTCAGTGGATAAGAAGGAGGAGCTTTTTGTATTCTGAGAAACCCTGGGAAGTAGGGAGATGGGAGAAACTAGAAGCCAAACTTTTAATGTTCTAGGTGATAATCCTCATTAGGCTAAAAAGACACACCTATAGATTTTTTGACTTGGGAAGGTAATTTAGACTCTAGAATTTTGATTTAAAAAGGAAAGCAAGACCATTTGGACCCGTGGAGCCCACTGCAGGCTACAAGGCTTTGCAGGAATTCCTTCATGTCTGTTAGTGCTGCAGAAACAACCTTAGTAAAGCAGCTGTCACGTCTGTCCAGTCTGGCACATTGTCTGCAGGAGGGGCTGGCACTGAATGTGTCAGAAGATACATGTGCTGTACTTCTTTGTTAAAAAGATTTCATTCTCAAGGTAAAGAAGCATGAAACTTATTTTGCAAATGTTCTGCGGGTGTTGTCAAACAGAAGGGAATTTTTAAAGAGAAGACATCCCAATTTGTATGGAATATTTTCTCAGAAAAAGCCAATTTAAGGAAACACTTCAATGACTAAGCATTTCTGAATAAAGACCAGAGTTCCATAAACAGTGTTAAAGCTTCCAAAATTCCTGGGACAGTGCTAAGGAGTCCACCTTGTTTGCCAGTCTCTGATGTTAGGCACATGTTTTTCCAAGGTTTTGTTCTTCCTTTAGGATGTAAAATTTATATTATCCAAGCTTTAATTAATTGCTTTCTGTTACTCAGTAACCTTGCAGGTTTCTCTTACCTCTGAACTAAGCAGTAGGCACAAAACTGTTCTGTTGATTCAAGATGCTGTAACATCCTGACATGGATGAAATTTAACCTGGTAAGCCTCCACTTGGGTCAAGAATGGTCCAACTTTTAATCTAGTGGGGAAAAAAAAAAACACAAACAGAAAACGAGTGACTTGAAGTACATCATATGAAATATTAAAGAAATGCACAGCCAAGTTAGCAAATGTTTTGCCTTCAGTGGCTGAGTGCTGTGTCTGTATCTGGGACACTTTTCCTTGAGGAATCGGCTGAGAACATCCCAGGGTACGGCTGCTGAAGCTTGGAGCCCACCTCAGTGTTGGGAATCACCCCTCCCTTCCCCCTTCCCACCAACACTGCCTATGCACCACTGGAATTAGGCTCTGTAACACCCAGGTACCCTGAGCTGACTAGTCAGCACCTCCCATCCCATCTGCCACGTCCACTGTGCCCAGGGAAGGAGCCCACCACACCCCACAGGCAAAGCTGACCCACAGGGCACTTGGAAATGTTCCAAAATAGACCCAGCTGCAGGGAAAACTAGAAGGGGTGGGATTCTGTGATGTCTGCCTACCCCAAAGGGGATAATCAGGTTTTTAAAATGTATTGATGCGAGAACTCTGACAGATATAGGTATGAGAAGAGTGAGTTGGCACATTTTATGGGTCAAATAAAAATAGGGTCAGTCAACCTTTTTGGCTCCTTCAGCTTATCTTTCTACTCTACTGGTTGTGTTTTGTTTCTTCCCATGCTTATTTAAGTATTAACTGATTGAAATGAATTTGAAAAGGGCTGCAGACATCAGGTACCATTACGTGTCGGCCTTTGACACCAACAGACAGCATGTTTGACATGCAGATAGACTTCATGGGCTCTAATCTGAATCACTTCCTGTATTATGATTCTTAGATGGCAGAAGATCTGATGGAGGTCACTTCAGCCTCTGAGCATTTCCTGTTAAACTGGGGACAGGAGAGGGGAGAACATAAACAGTGTTCATCTGTATGTGAAAAGGTCTTTTAGAGAAACAGAGTCAGAGGCCTCATCTGAAGCAAAGACTTGTTCTGCTACTGAGTTTTTAAAAGAAAGAACCCTTAAACTGGCACCCCAGTTAACCAAACTGGAGAACCCAGTGGTCACTTTACCTGCACTCAGACCCCAGGGAGAGGTGTGGCCCTGAGCTGCAGTCACTGCCACATCATCCTCCAGCACATGGCTGGTGCTTCCCACTCTACAGCGATCCTTCCAGCCCAATATCCCTGGGGTGCTGGGAGCAGGGAAAATGAGGCAGGGGGATGTGACAGTGTGTTATGCCCATCCACTCCTCAGTGTGTGCCTGGAAGCAGCCTGTTGGGGAGGTTTGAATGAAGGTTTTGATCATGTGCAGCTCTAAAGGGCCTTATAATTGATTGCGAGTGAGGCCGCGAGGGCATCCCAAATCCAATTCCAGTTACTGCACTCTGCCCATCTAAATCCCCCCGACATGTTATTTGGATATTGTGCTGCCTTATAGATTCTCCATAAACTGCCAGGCAGGGCTGCTGTGTGCAGCTAAATTATTGCTGTGCTGTAACGTAGAAACTGCCCAGAAACTGCCTGTGCACAGCAATATACAATTTTATACAGAGTTTGTTTTTTAACGAGAGAGGTTGTCTATACTTTTATGATCGTATATGGGTTCCAGGTCTGGGCATCTTCATTAATTTTGCTCTGTCTTCTACTGAACATACCATATATTGCATTTATTGGTTGTCCGTTGTGATTGATTGTGACTGTGACTTGGGAAGATGTAGATATCTTTTTATTTTAATTCTGGGCAACTCTTCATCCAAGAGCAGATTAGTTCTGAAGAACAGGTGTGCTGGAAGTGAAGCACTTGAATTTTAGGAGATTGGGAAGTGGTGCTTTATTGTCAGAGCTCTTCCGTGTCTCTTCTCATCACTGCCTTGGCAGTGTGCTTCTACTTGGAGGCTCATCAGCATCACAACAAATTTGTATCCTCATGTCTTGCTCCAGACCAGTTCTTTCTAGTTACTAATATTGATCTGATAAGTGCTGGGAAAAAATTCAGAGTGCTATTACAATATGTAGTTGCTGGCTGCTTTTAAATCTTTTGTCCTGCCGTGGATGAGGAAGATTTCACTGAAGTAAATATCATGTAATCTTATTTATAGGTATAGATGACATATTATACATTATGTTCTTATAATTGGCTGTGGCTAATCAACAAAACCTGCCATATAGTCTTTAATTTAGGCCAGGAAAGAAAAGACCTTATCTGGCAAGATGAAAACAATCAAATTCCTTAGGATATCCTCAAGAAAGCAAGAGACCAAATGAAGAAGCTGAACAGCTTTAATAAAATTCAGTATTATTCCTTTGGATTATTCAGGACTTTGCGAATGACTATCCAGGTTTAATGGCATTTACTGACATTGTGACAACAGGGGATGCTCCGCAGACAGAAAGGGGAATTAGAAGTATGTGAGGTTAACTGAAATGATGCTGCTGGTAATAAGTCAGTGGAACTAGACTGTCGCTCATCCTTATGCTTCTGGATCCTGATTATCCTGTCAGTTGTTCATACGCTTCTTCCATCAGCTTCAGTAAGAGGAAGGTGTGAAAAAGATGGACAATATGGACACACAATCAAATAAAATATACTAAATACTTTAAATATAAGGTGTGACATGTCCCAGATTATGTATATGTTATGACACATCATTTTCCTGCCAAATGAAATGAGATGATGCAGGCTAATGCAATGTGAAATGGCACAGCCTAACTACAAGTGCCATTTGATACAAAAAGGTGCATTTAAAGAGCAATGTGGTGAATCCACCATGCATGAGGATTTTTAACAGGGTATCCAGGCTGCTTGTGCTCAGAGCTGTGAAGCTGCCAGACTCTCCTACCTTGGTTTTCCTGGGGCTCTCTTCACAACTGCTAGCCTGTCTTGGTCTGGCTTATGGCTGCAAGCTGGTGCTTCATCTCACTGGTCTTTGTCAGGGTGACATGTTTCAACTGAGTGCTGGAAGTGGCTTGTGATCCATTAGCATAATTAAGGTTGGATATACAGACTTTTTCCTGTGCATTTTTTTTTTTCTTTCCTTGTTTTTTCAAGCTCTTGAAAAAATGAGACAGTAGCTAATGTTTGCTGGGAGGTCATTCCCACTTCTTTCCCCCGGAAAGCTGACTATACATCTTCTTTCTATGCATCCCTTATATGTTTTCTTTCCATCCCATAACTGCAGGCAACTGTGTTTTCCATAGCATAGCAGTGGAAACAGAGAAGATAGCTGGAACAGCTTTGCTTGCAGAGGTAGAGCCCATCTCATGGAGCACTGCTAGACACTCGTAGGACCACACACACACACAAAGTAGAAGTGTCCACAGGAATCTGAACGGTTTAACAGCAGTAAAAAGCACCCAAATTGTCATGTACTACTTACCTGACTTCACTGCCAGGCTGTTTTTCTTGGTCTGGTACTCAGGGAGGAGAACTACATGCACTGCAGATTTCTGTCATGTCATGTCTCTCTTGGGCAGCCATGGTAATTAAAAGGAAAAAGACCATAGTGACATGTCCCAAAACAAACTTAACCAAGTTCTCTAAAGCCAAGTGAAGTGGGATTCAAACTGGGTTTCTCTTCTGTGTATTTCAGGCCAACAGCGAGAACAAGGCTCCCCATCACGTACGGGAAGGTGAAACATTCAGGCAGCTTGGCAGAAACTCAAGAGAACAGAAGAATTGAGTGTATTTTTTTTGGTGAAGTTTTGAGATCCCTGTACAAAGTTTTGGATTTGAGGTGAGTCAGTGGGGCTAATAAGGAAGTCTTAACAGAGTTTTGAACTCTGGTATTTTCCTAAGTGCTAACAGCCAGACAGCTTGGAAGAGGACTGTAAAGTGGTACATGCCGACTATGGGATGTAAAAGAGTCCTACAGCTCTGCTGCTGTATCCTTCAAAACATGAAAGATTACATCTAGGAAAGTTAAAATTGTCAGCACACATTTGCAACATGAATAGGAGCAAGCAAATTGCCATTCTGCCTCTGACTGACTACCTGAACGTACATTGTTTTCCAGTAGTTTTCAGTCAGCTGCTGTGAAGTTTTCATGCAGTTGCTGTTATTTATGAGAATGCTGTACTCACTGACACTGACTGAGGGCAGAACAATAATGTTTAAGGAATCTTACAATGAAAGCTGACAGTAATCCATGCCTTGAAAATTTGTGTAGGGGGGCTGGAGACACTGGGCACTGCTCTGTACTCCCCATCCCACCTCTCTGCCTCCTGTGCTTAGGCCTGACACAGGGCAGGATCCCAGACAAAACCCTGCTTTTGCAGAGCCTCTCAGAAAGTGCTGTGCAGAGCTAAATAAATGTCATTGCTGGTTTATAGAAATTAACTGTATGTGGAAGAAAGGAACATGATGTCTGCTGTCAGGCACCAGTCTCGGGTGCCAGGGAACATGCTGTAGCTGAGACACATCTGGGTGTCTCTAGCTGAAGCCTGAGTACATTCAGGTCTGAAGCAGAGCCAGTGGGAGCTGCAAGACTGAGATGACTCTGAGAGCACTCCTGGGGTGTCCTTGCATTGCTGGGGTGGGCAGAGAGCTGCCAGTAGTGTTGACCTGAGCCTAGAAACTGAAGATACATACCTGTGTGTAGTTGTACATCAAGGAAAAAGAAAAATGGGGACTGTCATTACAGGCAGTGCTTTGCCTTTCCTCCTTCAAGTGTCTTTGGCTTTATCTGTAGAAAACGGGAGGCAATGAAGTCTTGGTATTTTCACCACAGGCCAGGCTTGCCAGGATTTTCATTTCCAGTGATGGCCAGGACAGTGCTTGTGCCTGCTGCAGTGTGAGAGCAGTCCTGCAGTTCCCCACTGGGGAGCATTGGGGTGGCAGGGACATGGTGTAGGTCTGTGCCAACAGTGGAGGGGGGTTGAGTGCCCATTGGGCTGGGCCTGCAATCTCCCTTAGTTGGGGTGCCAAGAAGCTGCAATACCAGGCAGTAGTTTGAGTCTGACTTGTGCCACGTGCGGGGCTTTTTGCCTGTGGTTGCTGCTTCTAAGATGTTAAATTAAGCCTTTTTTCATATGTCTGAATGACAGAGCTACTGCCCTTCCATTTTTCAATCAGTCTATGTCCTACACTTCCCAGATTATTACCAAGGTGTGCCTAAATCTGTGGCTCGTGTTGGAGGGAGGTGTTTAAGTATGTCTTTAATAGATTTACTATCATTTACTTACACAGTTCTTTGTTGCTGTAGACATCAACAGCACTGATCTGTGTACACAGTGTTGTGTAAAACAGGCACAGCTGTGTCCAGGTCTCCACAAATGCTGCACTGGCCAATCCGTACTGAAGGGTAGTTTTGGGTGGAGCAAGGGAAGGGGAGTAAAGTCTTTTTGAATTCATTTCTTAAGCAGTGACTTCTGCTAAAGTTTGAGGACGGGGGTAAATTCTCCCTACATTACCAGTCCTGCTCTGAGCAGGAAAAACTTAGGTGCTGCTCGTGACTTTAAAAACAAGTGTCTCCTTGGCTAATGGTGCACTTTTGCAAGATAGAGCCTGAAAATTGAGCTTTGTCAGGTTTCCTTCATACCTGATTCTTCCTTTAAATTTTGTTCTAAAGTCTTGCTTCATTAACATGCAGTTAGTCATTTGGCAATTAATTTAGTAGACATCTGTCATTCTGCATAGTTTGTAATGTAATAACAGCTGCAGCCATTGGACGAGACCATTTGCCAATGGGTCTGAGATAATATGATGGTGTCAGAAAAACAAACAGAGACAGCACTTTCATCCTTGAGAGGAACCTTTCAAGTGCATCCAAGAATTCCACAGGGCAAACGCCATGTCTCTGCATCAGTGTCTCCAAGCTATACGCAGACTTTCTTCCATTTCTTTTTGCCTCAGGGGATCCAGTAGCCACAATGTGTCTGAATTGATCGCTTTCCACCAGCATCATCTGTGTTTGGGATATCTTTGATATCTTCAGCTCATCCCTCCCAGCAATATCTGAGGCAAGACTCTAATTAAGGACTGTTGTCTCTTCTCTTGGAGGTTAGTATTCTTGTACTACTGTGGCCCCTGCTTTGAGACTCCCTGACTAATGTCAAGGATGGAGCAAATTACTCAGAGCTTCTTGTCAGCGATGTTCCTTTTGAAAAAGTTTAATTAGCAGAGAATAACACAGTTTGAAATAAATGTAGCCAAACCAAAAGCCAGCGTGTGAAGGGCTTAGCTTGTTAGCAGTGGGACTCTTAGGACTGTATGTCTTTTTGAATGGTGCAAGCTTAAGACTGGTTGGAGAACTCCATAGTCAATGAGTCCCAAAACTGCTTTTACACACACCTGCAGACAAGCTAAAAATATAGAACATCTGGTATGTGTGTATGCATGTGAGCTTTTTTTTAAGCAATGAGCTTTATTTTATTTTACTTTTCCTTTGCACTGAGTGCTACTATGTGGGCTAAACCAACATAATGTTGCTAGTGTACTTTAGAACTAGTAAATCAGTCCAAAAGTGTGATTAATTCTTTGATCATGGAGACTTACAAGACATTCTGCAGGACTCTGGAATTCCCATGTCTGGAACAAGGACATCCACATATATATTTTTATTGTTACCTTGTGATGTGGCAGGAGTTATTGTTTGAATCCCTTCAAGTGTTCACAAACCTCAGTGGAGCTGGTAAGAAAAGTTTAAAACAGATAAAAGAAAGTGCTTCTTTATGCAGTGGGCGGTGAACTTCTGGATTTTGTGTCCACAGGTGTTTGTAGAGGTAGACAGTATGAGCAGGTACAAAAAGGGATTAGACATTCATGGACTGAGAGTCTAGAAATGGATACTAAGAGGACTGAGCAATACACTCTCTGTATTGCTATGTACCGTACATCCTTGGTACAACAGCTTTGGGGGAGTGAAAAGTAAATGGAGAGCAGAGAGAGACCAAGTTGACTGGGGCTCTCTAAATAGTTTCTTCTGCTGCCACTGAGTCAGGATCCTGGGCCTGAGGATCCATTGGTCTCACCTGGGAAACGGTTCCTGAATCCTCCTGTTCATATAACTTGTACTTGAGCAGTGCAAGTTGTCAGGTTCAGCCTTGGCTCTAGAGGCCCATTCCTTGTCAAACCTACAACCAGAAGGGGCCTCTCTCTGATTGTCCTCTTGCTAGCACAGGAGCACAGGCTGTTTCAGAACACAGCCGAGGTGTGTTGGCGAGTTTCCCTAGGGAAAATGGTTACCTTGACTTTTCCAGAGCAGCTATACTTCATCATGCAAATAGCAAGGATCATTTCTCACCAAGCCTCCTACTTTCAAAGGTAATATATCTCTAGCCATTTCCATTAGTTCATTGTCCTTCCCCAGCACTGTCCTTTGGCTCAGTTGCTTGGCTTCAGAGTGAGGCAAGATGGATTTGAGTGGCATTTGGCTAACATGCTCTGAAACACTCAGTTGATCTGAAAGCCTCTGCAAGTACTAGCTATTTCTACAGCTGCTTCAGTTGGAATTAAGAGGACAAATCAAGGACAATAAAAGCCTAAGCAAAGGGCTCTTTTTTCCTTATGTAGAGACAATACATGGAAGTTATGAGACCCACATCTTGGATTTCATTTCCCCTCTTGTATCCCTCTGTGCTACAAAATACTGCTTGCTTTGAATGAGAATTATCTTTTTGCATTCCCATCTCTTCATACTGTGCATTCCCTGATATCCATTTCTGCTTTCACAGAGCTTATGCAATCAGAAATCTCTGTTTAGAGTCAGATCACCAGCAGACAGGCACGTGCTGCTCAGGCTCCAGTGGAGCTATATTGACATTCTTTGGCTATAGAGAGTTGGGGCAGTATCTCTGGGAACACCATGTAAAGTACTTCATATTTCTTTTGCTGGTTCAATGCTTGGAAGAAATCCAGCCAAAAAACAATGTGAATTAAAAATGGAAACTTCTTCTCCAGCCCTCTCTGCATGCAGGCTTAGGGATCACATCAATTAACTGGGCATGCCTTTTGCTTAGTACAGGGCAGACATCTCCTCACATGCAACTCCGTGTGATCTGCCCTCTTATGACCCTGTCCCCAGAGCTACATGTACTTTATCAGAGAGAGCACCTCTTAGGTGACTGTACCCCAATAAAACTCTCACAGGCTGTCCTTCTTTTCCATTAGCTTGCTCTGTTGCATTGATTCCATCATTTGTAAAGTGCAGATCGAAGGAATCTCAGCACATCTAACACACAATGCAGACTATTAAGAAATGTGAAAGAAAAACCAGCCAGTTCATACACAGAGTAATAAACCTAAAAACCTGGCACACAAACAAACCCAGTAACTCTTAGAGAAACCACTTGTGTAGTAAAAGGGTGCTTCAGATATTTAGAAAATACCATTCCCAAAGCCTATTTAGGCACAAAGCATTCTTGTCACACTTTGCAACAGCTGTGATTAAAAATTATTTGAGGGTAAATGTGTTTTCTGGTATTTATCAGTGGGTCATTAACCTTAACAGTATCAACATTTCAATTGTCAGCAAGATTAAAAAAGCCCATTATAGCAAAATGAGCACATTGTATGTAGAGATATTGGAGTGCTGATGGATTACTAGCTCTGCTCAGATACAGACTTCAATAAAGGTACAGCCTTCAGTGTGGTGAGAAATAGAGGATGAATTAATTGTTGTGTGAAATATAATGCTGAAGAGTTAGCAGCAAACCAAATGAGATGGCGTAGCTCATGGAAGGGCTCAGAAGTTTTATCCACAAAACAAAGAACATACAAAAGCTTTTAGTGTTTGTAGGTGATGGCAGTAATGGTGGTGCAGACCTGAGCGATGAAGTCTGGGGGTTCAGGCCCTTATTTACATACAGATGGGAGAAGGAGTCCAGGCAGGAAACAGGCTGATTCCACACACAGGACCGAGCAGAAGGACACAGAAACAGGGCAATGGATTTCAAAGAGGAGAGGATCTGACCAGCAACACTGTACTGCATCTACCTGGTCCCTTGTTCAAGGGATTTCTGAGGAGGATAACCCAAAGGACCATCTGGGCCTCTAAATTTTGGGATTGGAAATGAGTGCACGACATGCAGAATTTAGGGCCCATATGACAGAATTGCTAATTGCTACCTGGCAATGCACTGCAGATATGACCCACTGAAACCTGCTCTATAGAGAACCATGGGCACAAAACTTCTCTGAGTGGAAGTCTTCTCATTTCAAAGCCAGTGCCAGTGCTCCTGGGAAAATACAATGGAGTGGAGAGCTCAGAGAGGAGCAGGCTGTGTAGGGAAAGTCGTGGTTAGGGTAGGAAAGATAAAGGCTGACTGCCTGTTTCCCTGGCATACTGAGGTAGAAGGGGGGACCTGAACCTTGCAGTGACAAGATCTTTACCATCCTCCTGGAGACAGAGCCATGACGAGCTTGGTTGGAAGGAAAGCCTTAGGAGGCTTCCTGCATCACAGGGCCACATCTCCACTTGACACTTGCTTCCTGTGTGAGGGACTCTGCAGGGTGCAGAGGCAGCAAACTCTCGTGCACTGCAAGGCAAGGAAGGCCAGGAAATAGGTCAGGCCCCAAAACCAGGCCCCCCAACTGCTTTGCTCTCTAGTAGTTTTTAAGTTATAAAAGTAAAGACACGACAGAAGCCTTTGAGAAATGGGGATTTTTGTTGCTCTCTTTTCCCTCTGCTGGTTATTTTTCTGTGTGTGCACACAAGAATGTTCTTAGGGGTTCATTTATTCCTGTCAGATAACTTTCATTACTGTAATAAAACTCTACTGTCTGACAGCTTTTATTTCTGGATTCTGAGTTGTCACGCTTTTCTGAGGTTTCCCTCTGACCTCTAGGATGTATAAGGTGAGGGAGAGACATGTCTAGCATTTGAGAATGTTTTAGAATACCGGAATTTAAAAAGCTTGGCTGTTCCTGTCTGGTAGATCTAATTTCAAGCTCTAGTAAGACCATGGAAAGAAACTGAAGGTCAGCTCAGAAGGCAGCACTCGGAGCAGGCTGATTCTCTTTAAAGTGAAGCCTCAGTGCTGAGATGACCAGAAAGGTCAGTCATACCTGACAATTACAGATTCTCCAAAAACAGATGGAGGTCTGACATCCAGAAGCCTCCTCTTCCTTTTTATATTTTCCTTCAGTCTGCTGCTAACATAGGCACCCAGTCCCTTCTGCAACAGCAGAGACAGACTTGTTCTGCTAAGGAAACTCCAGAGACAGAAACAGGTTGGTACAAAGTTCTGTTCTTGTACAGGGAGGGCTGAAATACTTTTTTTTGGGTCTTCCAAATGAAAACAAAAGCATATGCCAACCCTCTGCAAGGTGTCCTGCAGATGTGTAGTAGGTCTGGTGCTTTTTGAACAGCTGCTGTGTAGGATTTGCCCTACCATAATCTGGATACGTGTTCAACACTTCCCTGGCAGTTCTGGGGAGTCCCAGGAGAACAGTGTGTATATGCAGGGACACATGGCACCTATGTGCAGGTTGTTTGTGCAGTCCAGCCAGCTGGGGCTGTAGCTCTGATGGAGCTGCTGCTCCCACTCCAGCCATGCCTGCAAACCTCAAACAAGTGGCCAGTGCTCAGAGGGAATGAACAAAAGTGTCCCTACATGCAGTGATGCCTGCTCCTCCTTTCCTGCTCTCCTCCTGTCCCAGGCCCCTGTTGGAAAGTGGGACTGATCTCTCCTTTTCCAGTAGCAGAGGTTTCCATGTGAGACTGCTCAGGTATCTTGTGCAGCACCCACTGCAAAGTCATAAACACGTGCCTTGTGCTGGGCTATAAGAATGAAACCTGACCTGAAAACTGGATTGTTGTGAATGAAGAAGAGTTGACTTAATACTAATGTGGTTTCTGGTGAAATCTTATGCATAAAATTTAATTTTGAAATATTCTGGAATTCATAAGTGTCTTTTGGTTGCTAACAGACAGAAGGGAAAGAAACAATTAAAAATAAAAGCAGGGGGTTGATGAGGATGATATCTAGTGAAAATTACCACATTCATATGAGATTCATTATTGCCTAATATGTTTTCTGTAAATAAGAGGAACATAGGTGGCATTTGAAAGCAGATACAGTGCCAGAGTGGACTTGGTATGGATGCTGCTCAAGATGAAGAAAAGATAGAGCAGAAAGGATAGGCATTAGAAATGTGACCTAAATGCCACTGAATAAGAATCTGCGTGGGAAAAAAAAAACTTGGAGGACATCTGGGAGGAGAAATAACTCCAGACCCAGAGATTCAGTGGCATGGAGGGAAATAGATGTGCAGTCCAAAAATAATAGTGGCAGCGAGTGCACTTGTAGAGCAGTGCAAAGTGGCAGGTACGTCAGGCAAGGGTCAGCTCTGGAAGCACAGATGCCATATCATCAGAGACAACAGCCTTTCTCCAGGTGTGCCCAAGAGGGAGAACAGCAGCTGCAGGAATGGTAACAGGAGAAAGTTTAGGCAGCTCAGAGTAATTCTACAGACAGGAACAATTAATGGGATAGAAATCTATAGTTAAAACTGAAAAATGGTATATGGCTTTCACAGTAATTTTCAACTGTTTAGTTGAAACCTACTACTGTTTAGTAGAAACCTTTTTAATTGCAAGATAATGTTTGGAGCTTGGACGTAGCCATAGACTCTCCAAAAAGGCATGGTATCAGTGCCAGTGCCTGGTATAGCCAGAGGAGACAACATTTTAGGTTAAGAGAAATCCATCATTTCCAAAGATTTTGGCCAAATTTGACTCTCTTCACGTCTCTGCACTTCAACTAAGGTAAAGTGAGGTATTAAATGAACCATTCTGATTTATAACAGACAAAACCCTTGATGAAGGCATCATTCACAACAGTTAAAAAGATTGAACAATTAACAGTATGGATAATTGAGAGTGTAGTGGCTGATTGATTTATATATAAATGCATCATTATCTGTCAAAGCATTTATTGTTAGCAATACAATATTCATGGCATAGCTTTGATAATATTCTGCAAACTACCTGCTATTCAAACAGTGCCCATTTATCACCTGGCAAGATCTGTTGAATCACATCTCATTAAATAGTTTGAAAATATTTTTCAGTGTCCCCCATGAGGTCTGAATATCTATTGTCAAATACTTCACTATCTTTTCTCTTTGCACAACTTGACTAACTGAAATTGGATTGCTTGAACTTAATGAGTGCAAATCTACCAGTGGAAATGACTGAGGGGATCTGATACATGCAAATGTGAATGCTGAACAGTTTTCTGGAAACAAAACCTATTTTAAGGAATACATTTAACAAGTATCTTGGGAAAAGTCATCTTCTCATATTTCTCTTGCTATTTTTGGTTGACTTGAAACAGAGAGGAAGAAATACTAGAAGAAAAGATAATCGTGAGGTGTGAAACTGAGTTCCTCTGGGACTGTGTTTTGTAAATATTTGATATAACCCTCTGCCTGAATGGAGCTTTGTTTGGGGGAATCGGGCAGCAGATGTTTGGCCTTACCTGATAGCTACTTGGCAGCACCTTTTACTTCCCTGTTGTGTGTGACTTGGTGCTGGGGCCATGTTTTGTATTTATAGTCTTGTGGGGCATCCAGGCCAGATCCAAAAGCTGCACAAGTGACAGAAATACTTGCACTGACACAGTTGGCTGTGGTTCAGCCTTGCTCTTTCTCCGAGCAAGGAAGGGACAAACGCTGTGTTTTGCCATGTGACTATTACATACTGCTTCTCATCTTTATCTTCTTTCAAATGAGTGCCATCCCTACTGTAATATCATGTTCTATACTAAGACTAAAAACTTAGGAGAGGTTTGAACTTATGTCTACATGTTTTCAAAGCAAAAATGGAAATCTGACCATTTTAACTAGAATGTAGTTTTTGTAGCAGCTACTAAAATATTTGTATTGCTTTTGCATTCCCAGGTTTGAGCTAATATTGTTTTAAGTACTCTGTGTTCATAACAGAGCCAGCCATTCTTGCAGAGAGCTGTGCAGTGCCAAAGAACATTTCTTAGTGCTATTTGTTAGTGTCTGCTGGCTAGTTAAGCTCCACTGCAGATGTATGATAGCCTGAATCTGCTAGAACTTAACCTCCAGAAATATATCCCTGCTATGAACAAAACTTGGCCAAAATAGTTGCTCACAGTGGACTGTAAGCTAGTAAGGAGAGCAGCAGAGAGAGGAGAGATTTCACTATCACAAACGCAGAGTGGAAGAGGTATTTCAGTAACATTAAATACCTTGGGACAGGAGCTGTCATTTGACAACAATTTGACAACAATCTGTAGTACACACACACACCTGTGTGCCACACTGTACCCTAGCAAAAGACAAAAATTCCTGAGCACTTCTCTGGCCATCCCTCCTGGAGCCTTAGCCTGCTTATGGTCTTGTGTGGGTTGTAACTTTAAAAGGAAGAGTTGGCAGCAAATGAGCCAGAGTCACTTGCAGGTTTTTTTCCTCAGAAAGCCTTCTGACCTTGAAAAGCCTTAAAGCTGCATTGCTCATGAAAAATAACTTCTACTTAGTGCTGAGCACGTGTATTGTTGCACAGACAAATAGACAAATAACAATGTGAGTACATGCCTTGATCATTTATCCTCCTCAGAGAGCCATAAACCATGAGTAAATGCAACAAAAGCAGAAGATTAATAGTGGCTGCATAATACTTTGCATTTTTCATAAAGATTCTCTACAGATAGAAACAGTAAGTGTCACTAATTGGTAGGCACTTGTTCTGCAGGGGGGCCCAATTCTCCCTCTGGTGGAGTTGGAGGCCAGTGCCCCGTCCTGTAGTGGGGAGAGGAGACCCTCGGGAGCTGCACGGGCTGCGCTTTTCCCGGCGCCTTAACTCAGGCAGGAGCTGTGCAATGCGGACAGAGCCCCGCAGCCTGGCTGTGCAGGGCAGCTCCTGCAAACACACTGCTGGCTGCTCAGGCTGGGGGAGAAGGAGATGCTTGGCCTCAAGCCAGCTGCTGAAATTACCATGTATTCAGCTGAATGAGTGCGCTGGCATAATAATATAATCCTGCAGTGTCCCGCTGATCTCCTTCAGATCTTGTTGGCTTGTTGGCTGCCCCTGATCCTTGTTCCCTGTGGATGCAGGGGTGCTGTGTGGGAAGCAGCTGGAAAGATTACCTATCCAGTGTTGTCCAAACACTGTCCAAAGCAACAAGTCCATGCAGGGGTATCCATCCCAGGAAAAACACTTTCATCAAACTTTTATCAAATTTGCTTTGTTGCTTGAATTGAATTTTTTTTTAAAGTCTTACATAAAGAATGGGAACACATTGTGTCTATTCTAATACTCCAACTCTGAAATTAGAGATCTGCATGTATCCAGTGTTATGCCAAGTGGAAGTACCCAGGCTTCTGCCCTGGAATGGTGCTGTGTTTGGGTAGGAAGCTCTGCCAATGCAGCTGTGTGCTCCCAGTGCCCAGGCAGATTTGGCTCTTTCATTGTAGTTTGGGTGTAGGGTATGGGCTCAGGGAGTGACCATACAATTGGTGCTCGGAGAGGCGAGCTGGTACCACACCCAGCACTGCAGAGTCCTCCCTCAGACCTCCTATGCTGAGATGATGATGGGCCCAAAAGCCATGAGCTCTGGTTTGCCTTGGCCACTTCTGAAATGGCCACACACACATTGCAAGGCTGTTCCTGTTGCCAGCTCTCTGAAATGTAAAGCCCAATGATTTGGGATATGCAGCCAGAATTTCCCCAGGTGAACTCAGAGAAAGTAACCTTACACAGATTTATCTAAAAAGCTGCCTGGTGGTGTGGATCTTCTAACGTTTCCCCAAATCCAGAATACCCACATCGTACATGCTCACATTCTCCATAATACCATTTAGGGTCTTCCTGCTCTCATGTACCTCCAGGGATCTACCCTGCTTCAGTCTGAGAATGCTACTAGAATGGCATCTCCTCTGCAAAAGGAAGGATATGGGACAGATGGAGATACAGAGGGGGAGTGTATATGTGGCTTTCCAACCTCTTTCTGTCTGCACCCCCCTTGAGGAGATGGACTTTGTCCCTCTGTCTTCTCCCCATTCCTAGTTAAAAGCTGCTTTTAGCTTCCTGTGTCTCATAAAAGCCTTGATTGTTTGTTCTCCCCAAGAAGGCAGGAAAATAGGAAAAGCAGCTTGTTAAGCAAGGTAGGGCTCAGAGGAGCATCACTCCACAAATGGCTCTGGCAGAGGACAAGCCCATTAGGGAAAAGCTGTCAGTGCTTTAAGTGCCTCTGCTGACCAGGCATGTGCTCTTTTACTTGTTGTTTTACCTATTGCTGATCCTCTTAATCTCTCCCCTTTTTCTCTTTTGGTTATTTGTACTTTTGTCTCTGTGCAGTGCCTTGAATACAATATGGTTTCAGTCTGGCTTCTTGGCTCTGCTGTAGCAGAGGTATTTCTGTTACTAAGAGCATTCAAATAAAATCCAGCAGTCTTGGGATGTAAACATTTGTGGTCGGCCTCAAAACCAAAACCAAAGTAGCAGCTTTGTTCTTTTCAGGCAGATCATCAATTAGGGCCAAAATTGGTAACGTGTCAGCATGACTTACTGACTCCAGGCTGCTTTTTAAAAAGTGTCCAAGATACATAGACTATTACTTGACATGATATAGATATTTTTACAACATTTACCCTACAATTATTGAGAAGCTTCTGAATGCTCTGGGATGTCTAACTTCAGAGCTTCCTCAGTTTACTCTTTATTTATGGCAGCAGCAAGCAAGCAAACCACTGTTCCTTATGTGAAGCAAAGATTTGTAAGAAAAGAATGCAGAATGTCATGAAATCCCATCCCTTTCAGGACAGTCACTGCCTGAATGAGAATAACTGGAGCCTTCATTACTAAACGGTGCTGTCAGGTACTTTTGGGGTAATCAGAGATTATCACCTCCAGAAAAACTGCCTCTGAAAGGAGAGCCTGGTGCCAGACAGGCATCTCTAAAGGGGAAGGAGCTTCTCTGCTGCAAACCAAGGAACATATGCTCTTCCCTCCATGCAGCACTGTATGGTAATGAACAGGAGCAGAGCTCTTAGCAGAGCTGTCCTGGCACACCAAACATGCATTGGATGTTCAGTGGCCCGACACAAATGGAAGAGGAGATCTTGGATGGGAAACGTGAAAAGGAATAAAGGCCACCAATGCACTGTGGATCAGAGCTTGACTACACTGCTTGGAAAAAAAAAATTCCTGCAAAAACCCTGTTCTCTTTTCATTCAATGTCTCATGTTCTGTTGTTTACTGGTGCCTTCTATAATTTGCACCACTACATGTTGGGACTTGCTAAAAATGAAAGAAGAGCTCAAGAGAGCAAATTTCCAGTTGTTTGTCATATCCAGGCAAGTTTCCTTGATAGGAACTTTCCAAAAATTTCTGGACCTGACTGTTCCACTCATTTATCTTGGGAACAGTTTACCAGTGCCTGTGTACCTGCTGCAGATCCAGGGGACTGAGAACCATCCTCTCCTTGCTGCTTGTTAAAACTGGACCTCTGTGAGCTGAGAGGTGCATCTTTACAGTTAAAATAATCCTTGGCCAATGGAGTTTCAGTACTCTTTCTGAAAACTTCTGCCTACAAACACAGATCTGTAAGAAGAGAACATCTGAATCCTCCTTTAGGCATAAGCATAGTAGGCTCTTTTTTTAGGTGATGTGCTATGGGGGGCAGGGAAACAGCCATTATCCCTTGGTTTTAATTTGCTGCATGTCAAAGCTCTGGGGAGTCAAGGTGGCTGCTGCTGTCATTGATGGGAAAGAATTTCAGACATCGCAGGGTAATAAATCAGAAATTATATACCACAGGTAAACTAGACCTCAGAACTATGTAAACCTGAATATGGATGTGATAACTCACTGGAAATCAGGAACTGACCTGAAAGCCTCCATTGGTTAGGCTTATTAAGCAATTGGAATCAGCTGGGTAGGCTTGGCAGAGGATTTGGCCTCTGAGGTGTTGTTTTCATTGCTGCATGATAGAATGCACCTGGAGCAGGTTTGTCTGGCAATCAGGAGAACAGGCCACACCTGAAAACTCTGGCTTGAGTTTTTAAGCTGGGATGGCAGTCCTACAGAGCACACCAAGATGAAGGGAAGAGTTGAGGCTGTGGTTCTAGCTGTGTATTCCTGGGAATTCAGGGGTGAATCTTTTCTGTAATCTATCCTCATCTGACTCAAGGAAAAGTGACTTATAAGAGCAGTGTTGTGGGGGTTTTTGTGTCAAAGTATGCACTGTACTCTGAAGGTGTTTTGTTGTCTAAAGAGGGTTTTTTGAAAGTGTGTTTTTAATCACTAATTAAAATATGGCTGAAAGTAAATCTCTAGATGTAATAGTAGGATTAAAACTTAGTTAGATTTTATGAAGTAATTAGAGTGGCATTCATAAAGCCTGTGGCCAGATCAAAAATGCAGTTCTATCCAAAGCACATCTGCTGTAACTTTTCTTATTAAAGATCTTTGACCTTCTACTGTGACCAACAGAAGGTTTGGCAGGTGATATGATGTGCTCTAATCAAAAAAGCAGGAGAGAGTTGCAATAACCCTGGAGTTCATGGAGTTTTGCTTCCAGAGAGCTTGTTATGATTTTCACTTGTCCCTATAAAAACTTTGCACTGAGAGCAGATTTTGTGTGAGCTCAGAAAGAAAACAACCTAAATGGTCATGTAGACATATTTCTTTCTTCCATGGCTAACCTGGGCTTGGGCTTATCCTAAATTTACCTCTTTCTACCTATTAACCTCTTCTATTTAGATTAGACAGGGAAAAAAAAACCCTTTTATACTTGAGGACTTGTTTTATTTTTTTTCTATCAAAGATTCTACATTTTCTCCCAATTGAGGCTTTGCCTCATTAAGATCCTGCCTAAAATACCATAGTGGCTGTGAATGGTTGTTTCATGCTTTCTGCAAGTTGGCCACAGCCAGCATTAGCTTGTTGCTAAATGATGCCAGCGGTCATCCCTGCACCTCCTGTCTGCAGTGTCATCCCAAAATGCAGTTCTCTGCAGAAGGTGGGAGTTGGTCACCTGGATTTGTGAGAGCAGTAGAGAGAATCCCAGGAGCTGGAAGGGCAACAGTTGTATTAGATGGTGGACAGGCTTCTGTGGATTTTCTTTAGAGCCTATGAAGAAGAGGAGATGATTTTTTGGTTAGGCTTTTAGTACCAAGGCTTGGTGGGGGGTGGGGTTGCTTCCAGTTGTCTGCAACAGAGATCCCATGCTTGTGCTGATTTTCTTTCTGCCTCTGTTCTGCCATGTGACCCAGCTGTGGACAAAGGTAGAAATTTGCATCCTCAAGTTGGAAAATTAAATACTTCCAGTAGAGCATAGAGAAATTATGTGGAGACAGGTCTACAGGAGAGATTCTTGAGCAGAATAGTCCCAGGTGAGGTATCCTGTACCCTGGCACAGGGCATGGGGCTTCTTCCCCCTCTGTTCCCTCTATGTGTTGCCAGCACAGTTGCAATTATGAGCATGGGTTCTAATCTTTCCTTTTTAGTTCAAACCTTTACTAATGACAACTCTCCACTCCATGGACATCCCTAAAATTTCCTTTTGAAACATCTTATAGAGGCTCTCTGAAATAATGAAAAGTTATCCTGACAAATCAGATCTTTGATAGAATGCTGCCATTGGGAAACCCCAGACTGTAAGCCACATCTGAAGAAAAGATGGATGGTTTTCAAAAGAAAATGTGGATTTTATTTTCTTTCTATAAAGTAAGATATTGAACTAAGTAGGACCCTAAATAATGTGGTATTAAGTCATTGCAATCAGGAAAACATACTGATTTTCTGTCTTCTGTATTTTTTCATGCAGAGCTTCTTATATGAAAGATTTACTTGGCAGCTTGGCTTTCCATGGAAATGGGGTGTGGTGACAGTACAAAGTTTCCTTGTCTTTTCCAAGTATTTATCTGGCCCAGGGGGTCAAGTGCAGGCTTTAGACAAAAACACATACCCACCCTTATCAAACCATGAAGGGATGGAGCCTAGCTGTGCGTGTGGGGGTTGCTTCAAGTGCAGAGTCCTCTGCTAAAGGTAAGGGAGAGAGACTACTGCTGCTCATAGGCTTCAAAGGTTAGAAAAAACTTGGTTTTCTTTAAAAAAGTTGAATCTGATTTGACTCCCATTCCTTTTTAATTCATTACCCTAGGCTGCAGGAAATGGCACATTTTGCATTCACACTGGAGCAAAAATCTGTGTAGAGACACCTTGAGAAGGGTCTCATGCAGCTGTACTCACCTGAAGCATGAAGATGCTCTCAGTTCATGTCCTGCAGGTACAGGCCGGCCAAAAGACACCTTTCCAGGCCTTTGCCTGAATTAAGGCAGCAGAGACTCAACCTGCAGTTAAAAGTGTTGTTGGTCATGCTGTGGGACTGCTCGATGGTGGCTTTGACTGCAATTACAACAGTGGGAAATAAGAGGGACTAAGCATGGTCAGTGTGGGGGATGTTTTGGTTTGTTTTCCACCATCTGCTTGATTCCTGTTGTAGCCCAGCCTCCTGTCACCTTTTACTGAGAAATGTCCAAAGCTGTTCTGGCTTTATTTCCACCAATACGTATGTCTTTCTTTGGTAGAGAACTCAGTGGCTTCTTCTGATTTTTTTTTTAAATTTATTTATTTAAAAATTAAGATGTTTTCAAATGTGTAAACTGACTTGTCATCTTTCTCTGGCTTCATCATAAAAATTATGGGTATAATATTTATATGGTAAAATGGTAAGGATTAAACATCATTCTTTTGAGATTACCATATTCTTCCAACAGGAGGACTTTCCCAGAATTTATTTTCATTCTGTGTGTTGGGGCAGGTGCATAGCTGTGAACAAATAAATAATATGGAAGAAAGTTTCCATATAGAAAGAGAATACATTCTGAGATGGTTATCTTGGACAAAGTGAATTTCTGTACTGTCTCTGCAACTGCTGAATAAACCCATCTGCAGAACCTTGTAGAAGTTGTTAATCTCTCGTTCTGTTTATGCTTTAATCAAAAACCTTCATTGCATATTCAGAGGTAATATCTTATATAGCAGTGATACTGAATGTACAGCACTGTATGTTAAATCATTCATACAGGTTTAGAGATAGTTACCTTTAAAGGACTGTCTGGGTTTATTAAAGCATTGTTTGGCATCTGGAAGCAGCTCAGGGTGAAGGGAGTTTGTTTTGCCAGCAGCAGTGTCATTAACATACAATCTGTTGGAAAATGTTTTGCTGTTCAAAAATAAATTCCAGCATATAGTCATGGTGAAGTGGACCTGCATCATTTGAACAGCATTCAAAGCTGTTCTCTTGATTATTGATTAAGGCACTGTTCTGTGAAAGTCAAGTATTCAACAGAACAGTCGTGCTTGCAGGGTTTCCTTCATTGGAGAAATACTATGGAATTTTTTCTCAAGTTTACAAAGGTAAAACTGAGGCAGCACGTGTTGACAGTGTTTTCATGGGTGGTCAGTGGGACCTGCAAAATCAGATGAGATAGTTGAGTGTGTACAAGCCAGAGAGAAACAGAAAGCTATTTGAAGGCCTTTTCTAAAGATGTTAAAAATCAGCCCTTGCAGTTTTAGTGAACATATCTGAGCTGGCCTGCAGAAAATGCATTTCCAGCTCAGACTGAAAATACCACCATGGATTCAGACACAGGCTGGGGTTCAGCCCAGCCAGTGCCTGAATAGGTAATGCAAAAGCATAAAGCTGTGCTGGGGAGCACGATTCAGGCACATCTTGTGCTCGAAGTGCCTTCTGTGGGTGCCCTTCCTGTGGGCAGAGATGCAGGCCTGCCGCTGGCCCCCATCTGCTCCTGCAGCACGTAGTGTTTCACACCCAGTGCACAGAGGCTCACGCAGGCTGCTGCAAACCCCAGTCCTTCCTGAGAGTGAGCAGCCCGGTCCTCCAAGTGATCCAAACTCTTAGAAAAAATGGGGTGGATTTTGGGTTTTCTTTTTCATTCACTCTCTTTTGCTTTCTCAGTACTACTGCAAAGAAGAGAATATTATGAAAGCAAAAGTTTCTCATTTTGGGGGTGTCAAAATTGCTTTAAAAAGTAGTTGCAAAGAGTATTTCACATTTTTGCCTTACAAGTTACTCTTCTGTCTCTTCTTGCTTTTTTAAGCTGTAAAATACACATCATTGTTTGGACTAAGATAAAATCTATTAGTTCTTATTTTGCCAAAGCTTCTTATTATTTTTAAACAAGTGTGAGTTTGGTTGCTAATTAAGTGGTAACTAACCAATCTGCTGAGGCTTCAAATGCTCAGCCAGACCCCCCTTGAAATTTCAGCTTTCAGCAGTCTGATCTATTCAGGTGCACAAGCTTGCTGGAGCTGTGCAGTAGTCAGCCAGCAGGAAAGTCTCTTCCATCTCCTATCCATGTGTGGATAGGGAAGCAGTGACTGGAGAGGACTGAGGGGATTCGGTGTGGCCTGCTGTTTCTCAGAACCGTTGTTTTCCTTGGAATGAAGTATTTCTGCTGCTTGTCTTGCCAGGGAAGTGCATCCATTTAGGGAATCGTGCCAAAACCTCAATGCCTTGCATTAATAGCAAACAAACAGACCAATATCAGCAGGCCCTGGGAAATGGGAGGTGACAGGCAGCCAGGCTGGGTGGTGGTACACACCGAAGACAAGGCTCTTGTGTAACCTGAGCACATGAGCCTGGTGCTGCTCCACTGTGACCTGAATTTCCTAGTCACTGCACAGAGCTCCCCAGGTGTTGTTCATCCTTCCCCTGGCCTGTGGATGGGATTGTCTCATAATCAGTGACAGACGTGGGCATGGTTTTCTGCCTCTTGATCCTGGGGGGGAGCCACAATGGAAGGAGAGGGGTGTGCATCATTTCTGGAGTTAGACAGATGATGGTTCAGCTGGATGGCTAAAATAAGATCCAGCCCAGGCACACTGTTGACAGCACTCAGGAAAACTCCCAGGGACAGATTCCAGCTAATCCTGATGCAGCCTACCCACCATAACTGCAAATCTAGCTGTTAGCAGCTTGAGATGTGTGCAGAGCACTGAGCTCTCCTGTCTCCTTTATTTTTCCCCAGATGTTTATTTTAAATAGCCCTTTCCTATTATACGTGTCTGGTTCCCCATGTTCCTGTGTTAAAGTCAACATAAGGTTCCAAATAAATCCCTGATGCAACTGTGGGAGCTTCACTTCACTTAGTGACAACTGTGGTGAGCTACAGAGGATGGTGATTTCACTGGAAACTACAGCAGAAGGAGGAAGTTTGGCTGGATAAAGGAGGTCCAGTTTTGAATTCTTCTCATGTAGGCTTAGGGTTGAGTATCCAGAGATCCCAAGAACACTTAATCCACATTAATTTCTAAAGTGAATTATTTCAAATGAAGGAATCTAAACTTTGGAAATGAAGTTTCATAATATGTTGTGACTCTGCATTTTTGTTGCTTTCTTTTTATAAGTGTTTAGACAGCGTGCTTAATGGGCTTTGCTGAATGGAGCACCCCTGGCATTGTGTACCACAGGCTCTTGAAGCCTCAGAAATAAAGCGAGTACATGTTTACACACACATCATACATGACATCCCTGTTGCTGGAGGCTAAGCATAGAAACATGTGCTTGTTTTGTTTAGGCATGATTTTTATCTATAGGATTTGTGCAATTCTCTCCAGGTGTTGCTCCTCCCTGAGCTTACAGTTGTTGAATTGCAAATATTAGCAATCAATGACAGAACCTTTAATTTATTTTCAAGGTCAATCTCTGCTCTTTCTCCTGGGAAATCCCTGAAAAGAGTTTTAGGCCTATAATCTCCAAAGATGAAAATCCATTGGTTTTAATGGAGTTGTGTCAGCAGGGAACTTGCCTGTTGGATTTGGCAGAGCAATGGAGACAGCCTGATGGCAGTAGCTTCTGTTGTTGTCCCTGCAGAGGGGAATGAGGACATGGATAATCCTCTTCAAAAAGGACTGGGACTCCCTCTGGATTCCCCACACAGAATTTCAAAATTAGTTTCATGCTGCATCTGTATTTCTCTGTAGCAAAAAAAAAAAAAATAGTAGTTGAAGTCTTGATAACTGAAGTCGCTTAAAAAAATACATTCACACAGACTCACTGGTTGGGACTCAGAAACAGAACTCCAGTAGGAAATCAGGTATCAGCAGTAACTTGCTATAATGTGCAGTCTGGGGCAGAATGCTTCTCCCAGAAGGAGAAGCCTGGCTTTATGTTTGAGGAGCCCTGCAGTAAACACCATCTTGGGTCTTGTGTGCTCTGGTGTTGAACCATGGCTCAGCCCTAGGCTGTGACTGGAGACCTGTTTGCCAAGTGGGCTGTTGGACGGGACAGACACTTGCACAGGGCTGCCAGAGCAGCACCCTTGGTGACAGGGGCCCTTGGTGCTTCTCAGCTGGCTCTGCTCTCTGCTGCTGCATCAAGGCTGCTCTGCTTCCCACTTAGGGTGTGTAAGGTGGCTCAGGTGTGGTTACACTGTCCTGCATCACTGACATAGCCTCATCCTCCTGCTCCTTATCAAAGCAGGCTTTGCACACTGGGATTGATCAAAGCCTTGGGATCCTATGTCACAGAATCGTTCTCTCTGTCCCTGCTGCAGAAACTCTGTAGATCAGAAGCAGTACTTTAAATATCTGTTATTCTGCTTTAATACTGACCAGTTTCTGAATACCCATGCCTTCCTCTTGGGTGGAATACAGTGGGCTTTGTTGTATATCTTTATGAAGTACTCCAACTTAATTCTATATAATTTTTATGAAATAAAACTAGACTACAGTCCAGTTTAATGTATCTGCACACATACATGTCAGTATGTAGGAGCCTGAAGGAACCCAAATATGTGTTTTGCATATAGTTTACATGTAGGCATATGTACATAAAATCACACGTGCCTTGTATGGAGAGTCTGTGGATATCCATAATGTGCATGTGTTTGCCTGTATAAAATACTTGAAAAAATAAATTAGAATATATTTTTGTATATATTTATTCTGTAATACTGGTAAGTTCTAAGAAGGATAAACCCTGACAAAATTACCTCACAAGATGTCTGGAAAAGATGTCTTTTAAACATCTTCAATGTCCCACAATATTTGCAGAAAAGCCAAATGAAGTGGTCACCTCACACGAGTGACCTAGAAAATTGGAGATACCAGGTAGAATGTCCATGTGCTGTAAGTTAACATGAATACAGTTACACAGGCTTTCCATGCCCATGTGGGTGCACTCCTCCAAGCTTCATTCTTCACACCCAGCCATGGCTGCATGGAGCTTCTCCAGCTTCACTTTTAGTTTTCTTCTGAATACTGATAGGGTCTCAGTGAACTTTGTGTACATTCATTGAAATAAATTACATTTTTCCTCAGGCCCTAGATGGTTACAGACAGCAAAATGATAACCCTTCTTGTAGGAGAGACAGGGCAAAAGAGCAAACAGTGCTTGCCTCATGTTCATGTGAACTAACTGCTGCTGTGCAATCCCATGAAAGCTCTCAAGCCAGCAACCCTAACCCCTATTAATCTTTCATGCAACCAGCAACAGAAGGGTGCAGCAAAACAGCAACTGTAACCTGAGGGCATGGCCAGTGGCTTTATGTGAGTGAAAGGAGGTCAGTTTGGTAATGTTTCTGCTGCTTGGAAATTATTTGTGCCAAGTATATTTTCATTGAGGTTTATTTTTTTAAAAAATGCAGAAAAAAGGGTAAGACTGGGGGCCTTTCAAAAAGCTGCCTTCACTTCTCTTTTTTATCCCAGCTGAAGAATATTGACTTGCTCCAGTTAGAGGCTGGGAGTTGTGTACACTTATTGCTTCATTTTCTGATAAGCTAAATCTGCTAATGGTAGGTAGCACTGGGAGAAAATTAAACTCTGATTCTGTGAGAAGTGTAAACGCTAGCCACTGACTATATTAGCAAACACTGAATGATAATAGATTCCCCTGCTAAAGCATCAATTAAGCTTTCTGTAAGGAGTGTTATTGAAAAGCAGGACCATAATTTTGTAATGGAAAAGTACATGAGGGTGTTTCTTTAATTAATAGAATAATATAGTTATGCCTTAAATGAAAAACATGTTTGCATGTGTTTACTTTTACGGGAGAAACTAAGTGCAAAGTAAGTTTGAACAAGTGTGTTCAAGAGCAAAGGAGGCTTTTGTATGAGCAGTCAAACAAAATTCCTCTAAAAAATACTTATTTGTTGAGTTAGTGAATGACTGTTAGAGAGCAGAGTCTGGTAAGCACTTAGATGAAACCTTCCCATAAGGAGGAGAAAACAGATGCCCATTTGACTAGAAGTGTGAAAAGTGTGTACCAGGGGTCAGAGACTGTCAGGACAGAGAAGAAGATGAGACATGTGGTCTACCAAGACACACCACCTGTCTGAGGCAGCAAAACAGATTGTAAAGCACTGCTGTGGGGGGAGAAAGACATGCTAATGCTTAGTGCTTTAAACAAAGAGCGTGGTGTAAGGAGCCGAAATAACAGGGAAGTCAAGCAACTGGGGAGAGAAGGTGAAGTGTTTGACAGCTACTTTGTTCAGCTTAACAGAGACAGAGTGAAATGAGAGCTCTACACAGGGGCAGTGCTGCTGAGCTCACAGGGCTTGTCACAGCTCAGCAGTGCTCATCCTGCACAGGTCCACCAACAACTGTGTGACTGTCATCACCCAGGGACCCTGGTTCTGCCATGAGCCACACTTTGGCCCAGACATTAAAGCTGTAGGTGTTTGGAAGGCCCCAGTGTCTCTACAAAGGAATGGTGACTCTCTCAAGCTCAAATGTTCATATTACATTTAGGAGTACAGCTCTGTAGCAGGAGATTTACTTCTTAATCCCTGTGCTGAGGAGTGCAGAGCACCTGGTTGGTAGCTGAGCAGGCCTGCTGAGCTTATGTGGAGACTGCCTCCAGTGTGAGCTGTGGGAGGCAGGAGGAAGGGCAAACTCCAGCCAGGACTCCACTGCCAGGGAAGCATCGGTCATGTGCTGCACAAACCACACCGACAGCACTGCCTGGGGACAGGGAGAGGAGTTTAGAGATGTTGCTTCTCCTTTTCTGGTTGTGTAAATGCATCCATGAGTCTTGTAGTTTCTGCTGTACAATGAAGATCTGGGATTGTGGACGACTCCACATTCTTTAAAGATTTATTTCTCTGAAATTTCTAGTGCTCGCTCTTTAACTCCAGTTTAACTGCCTTGCCTGACTGACTGAGGAGCTAGCTGATAGCCAGGATGAACTTTATCTGTTTAAATACTTGTGGCTTTGGTGTATAATGTAGTGTGATGCTGTCCTCTGGGATGTCATGGGAAAATGTAAAAAACAATTCCATACGCATGTTTACAGTATTAGAAAGGTAGCTTGATCAGGTTGGGCAGGCTCGGATTCTTTTTATAGCAGGACAAGTAAAACAAGACTGTTTCTCAAACTCTTTGGATTAAGGATTTCTTTCACATAAGTAAATATTTATGGAACTTATATTTAATAGTTTCTTCACTGCAGAAGGGTAGCTTATTTTAATTTTTAATGAGGCTTCTACAAACTGAGACAGCTTGACCCAACTTTCTCCTCGTTTAACCATGTATACCAGGGTAAACAAAAAAATTTCCAAAATCTACTTCAGTTCTGGTAGTCTCAATTGCCTAAAAAGTTGTATATGTCTACTTGGGTAGATACTCATTCAATTACACACCTGCCTTTTGCTACACAAAGTAAAATTGTATGTTCCCTATATGCAACAGAAAATACTTTACCAGAAGTTGCCCAGACAAGACCAACTTCTATTTTACTGTTCTTAAAGAAAAGATGATACTCAAGTGTTTCTTTTGCCAATTTTTTAGTGATTTATAGGGGACAGTGTAACTTCAGACACCTGTACTCTAGGGTGACTGAAGCTGTGATGCCAGTGGCACATGGCAGACTGGGTCCCTACAAAGACATCAGGAGCAGTTCTGGTCCTAGAGCCCTTTCCATGCCTGTGAGAGTCCCCTCCACAGGCGGACCTTGGGCACAGCCCTGCGTTCTCCCTGCATGTCAGGAAGCAGTTTGCAGAGGAGTGTGATCTTGATCCTGTAAGGTGTCCCAAGTGACAAGCACATGGAACCTGTCCCAGGGAAAGCATGAAGAACGGTGGCATGTGAAGGCACTACAGCCAAGTTAGAGCTGTGCTCTTTCAGAGTGAACAGAAATAAGTCACAAGATCCTCACACGCTCACTTCCCTGGTCATAAACAGTGAAATTAGACATTCGTCTGGAGACAAGAAAGAAAAAGTGATCCTCAGTGCCCTGGGCATGGGACCATTCTGGTCCTGAAAAGCTTTAAGAGGTTCCTCTCCATTCAGTCCCAGTTACTTCTGCCTATCTGAACACAAACTTCTGCAGCCTCTTCCCAGGCTTCTTGTTCCTGAAACAAAGCCGTTTCCATTTAGAGCCCTCCAAGCCCCATCCACCATAAGCTTTTCTTTGACCTGCTGGGTGTGGACATTTTCCCCGGAGCACACTGTCCTGCCCACCCTCCCTTTACCAGACATGGCCAACAATTAAGCTAATTAAGCTATATGCAGGATTAAGTCTATAGGGCCAGATTCACAAAAGGACTTTGGTGTTTGAAATGGGAATTAAACTGATTATCAGCATATCACTCTCATTATACAGTCTTTCAAACCTTCATAGCCTTGTGCTTGTGCACGTTTCCTCTTGGAAAGTTCCTGTGTGCTCAGAGAGGGAACAGAATTCCCTTTATGCTCTTCCCTCAGTGAGAACTGCCCCAGGGTGTGGGCAGGCAGCCCCCACCTCACCCATCCAGTCCTTAGGGTCCATGAAAAGCTATCTTCCCCACATCCCTGCAATGGGCTCTCCTTGCTCCATGTCATAGGAAAGCCTGTTTGAGCCGTCTCATTTCACACCTTTATGTATGGAGTTGTCAGAGAACAAAAGACATTTCTGTTTAGAAAGGCTCACAGAGCTTTTCTTTCATGTGTGACAGATGCTTTCAGAGTCTGTTTGAGGGAATCTGCATAATTGATACACAACACCAGTGACCCAGCCTGAATGACTTAAAGTTTATTTTCATCTCGGGTGGTTCAGAAGCAGCCAGTGGAATTTGTAAGGCTCCATTAAGATGTTCAGGTCTTGAGGCTCTCTGGCAATGGGGACCATGTGAATACCTGAGGACAAATACCCTGGGTTTCATTAGCAAGATAAAATCTGCAGGGTGAAACATGGGAAATCTAATGCAATAAGGAAGTGATTGTGAGCTGGTTATGCATAATGTCAGCCACAGAGGGCTGAGGAATAATGAAAGGAGGGAAAAATTATGAGCTCTAAACTGCAACAACTGCCCAGTGAGCCTTGACTGCTGCAAGACATTTCCTTCTCTCTTTCAGTCCTAGAAAGGCTTGGCAAGCTTTTTAATAAAAAGCCAACACAGAAACTTTTTTGACAATGTACACCATTCAAAGTGTTTCTGTCAGCTGTATGCTGTACTACCAACCCCTCTTTGGATTTTTATCTTCATCAGGTATAAAGGCTCATCCCAAAATGAGGAGAACTCATGGTTTAGTTTCCTAGCTCATGGGTTAGTTTCTCATTGGACAGAAAGTGCTTTAATTCCCCAGGCTGAGAGCTTGGTTATTCTGGTCAAGACTTTTGAAGAAGCCAAAAGTTTCCCAAGGATGAGATTTAGATAAACACTCTTTCATTTTAAAGACATTTTGTAGATCATTACTTTGCTTATTAGTGGTTCCCTCTTTTATTCTCTGATTTTTGTTCTCATTTCCTAAACCCCATGAATTACTATAGTGACCATGCTTTGGTTTCCAGGGTACGTAAGACTGCAGCCCTCATGGGCTACTGGAGTTCTTGCTTGGGATCCATAGCAAGGTCTGGCCCACCAGAGGATCCCCAACAGTAGAGACTTCAGCAGTGTTCAGGAGGAGCTGAGTGTTCTGAAAGTAATACATCCAATCATACAATACTCATTTCCAATGCAGTGGGTTTATCCCATGTTCAGCTCCCTGAGTAACTGTGAATAGTTGGATCTGTTGCTCTCTGTGTCACTATGCTCCATTTAAATTTGGGATCAAGTGTAGTATTTCTTCACCTGCCAGGAATACCGGCTTTGCACTGTTGACTTCATGTTCTAAAATAATGATCAATATAATAAGCATGTAGCTTCCCCAGGCTCCCTGTGCAGTTTTGGGTGTCTCTGCATGAATGGCTCGTGCTGGACACCCTTGGAGAAGAGCTGCAAGACCAGCTGGCTCTGAGGGAGCATGGCAGGTCCCAAGTCCCTGAATGTGTGGTGGCAGAGTTGTGATCATACCTGTTCTCTGTCAACTATCAGCATGGTGAGCGGTGCCATCCAAGACACCATTTGTTCCCTTTCCCACTCTGGTTGCAATAATGTTTGCAAACACAGTTGTAGATTTTCTTCTATTCCAGTTCTCTGTGTAATGACAGAGTAAAGATGTCTCAGAGAGGGACTGCATAAAAAAGCTTGGGGCAGTATGGAAATCACATTAAAAATTATCATTATTGGGAACCCATGAATAAATTGTCAGCACCATTCAGCCTAACATTATAATCACTATAAAGCATTTTAAGACATGTTTGTTTAGTGGCTGGTGCAGGTGGACGCTTGAAGTTCAGTTCTGATTGGCACAGTAAGTGCCTCTTCACCATGTGCTGTGGGTCACAGGGGTCGGTGTTACTTGCAGTCCCCACTGCCTAAGAATGCACTGAGATACCCTGCCTGTGGCTGCTGAGTTTGTACCAGTGAACCCAGCGTGAGCCGCTTACAAAACAGACACCAGAATCCAACCAATAAAGGCCACTGGAAGCCTGAGCTCTGCGTTTCAGAGTTCCTCACTTTACTATTCCCACTGGTAAAGCCCCTTTTCCCATTCTAACCCAAGCAGTTCTGTGATTCCCTACAAATGGGCAAGGTGTGTTAACCTCCTACAACAAACTTCTGCAGCTCCAGCATAGGCTTCTCCAGACATTCAAAACCTTCCCAGCCTCCTATCCAGTGGGATGGCACACTCCAGGAATTGGGCAGGGCCCCCTTGAGTAACAAATTGGCATTTCCCTGAAGGAACAGAGTAATGCTCTTCTACTGTAGGTTACTAGAGAATCAGCTTTATTGCTTGCTGCAGGAATGTACATTTGGGATAATGAAATTAAGTTACAAAGCAAACTACAAAGCATGTTATCCTACTCTGCAGCCTTTTACCTGCTCTGATGGGGCTAGTTAGCTATTTGAAGCTAGGCCAGGCTTAATATGTCCTGGAGAACTCCTGCTGGAATGTCTTTCCTACTCTTGTTTGAAGTTGGGTCTGGACTACCCAGACCACAAGATTATTTGCTGTTTTCTATAAACCAAACAGAAAGATCCAGCTTTCTTTTCTTGCCCATTCACGATTCTTCTGTTTGGAAAGTTAGGACTTCATATGACCATGAAGATGTTTGGGTCCTTTTGTCTCCTCCCCTAACGCTTTGATGAATATGCCTATTCCTGTTGTTTTCCTAGATTACATATTGCCTTCATCTTTGTGCTCTTTCTTGTTCGTTACTGGAGCCTTCAGTAGCAAGATTTTGTAAATCCTGTATCGCAACACTTCTACCTTCATTTTAACAAGACAAGTAAAATTTGCTACTAGCAACCTTTTATGTTAAAAAACCCTATTTAAACATGAAGGAATTAAAAAATTGAGATGATGCTGCTTATAATTGTCACAAGATCACATTTAGAGTTACCATAGCACAAAGTGTACAGGAAAATGTGTTTCCTGTGGCTGGGAAACACTACAACTGCATCATTTTTGTTCAGATCTGCTGCAATATTAGTTGAGGTCCTTGTATTACAAAAAAATTCACTGTGATTAAATGGAATTAGTGGATGATACAGTACTTAATGCAGAGGTAATAATATGATTTCCCTCATTAGTGCAGAACTGCTATAGCTTCTTAATTGATTTTAATTGGCATTTAATTAGAAAATGTGAATCCCCTGTGTCTAGTTCATATTTTACACTGTTCCTAGGTAGACTATTATTTTTTTTTCTACAAGTGGCATCCCAACTTCAGGTTAGGAAAAATATGAAATCTTGTATTTGGCCTGTGGCTTTTGAGGGTCTCTATGGCACAGACTTGAGCTGTTTATCAGCTCTGAGCCTCTAAAGGTCACCATCACCCCTTCGGTGTCTCAGCTTTTCCTCTGGAATAGAGTTTCCTAATGCCAAAGTACCTCACAGACTGTTGTAAAGCACGTATCCAAATATTTATTAAGGAAATAACGCAAGGACTCTGTGTTCAGAACTTGTGGGAAGATGCAGACACGAGTTTTATCATTTCTGTAAGACTGAAAACACCTGGGAGCCCATATATTGAAAAGGTGGTGGCAGGTACTCGGTGTAATACTGTATTGTTTCAGTTCCAGAAAGGATGACTTAAAACAGAGAGGGAGAATATCCCACTCTTTGAATGAGTAGCACAAAGAAATCCCTGTGCTAGCATGATATGAAAGTTTTATTGCATTCTGGATTTTCAATTGTGCTGTATTAAACCATATTAATATTTGTTTTTTCTAGGGCAGTCAAAAATCATTGGTAATGTTGAATTTTTCATTTACACTGGTGCCAAATGATCAGCCTTAGTGCTCCAAGGTCAGTCAATCATTCCCCTCTGGTGGAACATTTCTGCCTTTAAGGAAATGAAACTTTTTTCTCTCTATCTCAAGTGCAGATAACTTATTGGACAAACTTACTAATAGTTCATTGTGTGTGCCATGGCTGTTGCCCTATGATCCATCAACATACCCAAAATGAAAAGTGATTTCCCTGGAGACTCAGGGTAGAGCTGCTCATGCTTTTTTTTTNTTTTTTTTTTTTTGTGTATCTGAATTTCGGTAGCTTCTCTATTAAGCATCCAGATGAAGCAGTGTCTCTCTACCCAGCTGTGTTGTGACTTGCTAAGAAGGAAAAAGATCCCTAGAGTCTGATCCAAAACTTGTTTTAATGTATGGAGATCCTGATTCCAAGGGCATTCAGAATAGTAATCATTCCCACCGCTGGAACAACATGAGTTCATGCTGAAGCAAAATTGCATTTAAACAAAATGATCTCTGAAAACATTAGTCCTAATAGTCTATTTTGTAATGGAAACCTGCAGGGCTGTTGCCTGAATTGTGGTTTTGCTGTGAGTTGATGTACAGTGTAGATTTAACAGCCTCGTACAGCAAAGGAGAAGGCAGGTGTGGCTGACCTTAAACCCTGCTTCCAACATCACTTCCAAACAACAGCATCTGACCTTTTGGTTTCGGGCTTGGTGAGGCACCGAAGTGTAACTACAGAGATTTTTCAGTGACATTCACTCATTTTGTCTTTCTTTTAGTACTGCTGCTCTGAGATTGGTAGTATATGGAAACTTGAGTAATTATATCTGTCTGCACAGTGTATTTAGCCTTACAACACAACATTCCTCTCTTTGCTCTATGTCATTTTTTATTACCTGTGTTCTGACGCCTTTGAATTTAGCTCAGACTGTTAGGTTGACTTCTGAAAGGTAAAAATGAACAAACAAAACCTCCTCCAAAGCTCACTAAATCAACATATTTGCTTCCAAGCTGGAACCAACAAAAAGGTTGCTGAAGAGACCTGTTTGAATCTGCTTCATACCCTTGCTTTGTGCTGCATGCCAATCCTGCTTTCCCCCTTTTAATTTCTCTTTTAATAGTGTGTCTTTATTGCTTCTTTCCCACCTGCCATTGCATTTTTCATCTGCCTTTTGTATTTGTGTCCTGTACCACCTTCAAGTTTCTCTCCTGAGGCAGCTTCCATCCTAGAGACAGTATTTTTTGAGAAAATGTCTTCCGGTGAATTATCATCAGACTGGGTTCTTAGATGCCCTGTAGAGGTGCAAATCAGACATCCTACATAGTGGACAGGATTGACCAGAAACTGTATTCTTTCTCTACTAGCATTTGACTTTTGTACTACCCCACTTAGGCTGGCAGCAATAATTCCAGTGAAAGGCATGACATGATGTATAGTTGGATCTCAGGCTGGTTCAGGAAGGTAATCTTATAGGTCCATTCCAGCCCCAGGTTGGCTGTTTTGCACTTTCACAGGGAGCAGAACACCATTTTGAGTCCATCTCCGTGGTGCTTCAATGAGCAAGGTACCTGAATGTGAGGTCACGTAATCTGCAGTTGTCATTGTTGGTGTCTGCATGAGCAGTTTTCATTTTGTGTCTGCATTACCAGTCGTGTATGGACATCTCAGGCATTTGAAAGCACTTAGCACTGGTCTAATTATGCTGTTACTGGGGGCAGTGGTAGAACTGCTGCTGACCACACTGCAAAGAAGTCTGACAAATGCAAGTGGTTTTGAAAAGCCCAGTGGAGTGTTCTGCAGTTGTCCTGCTCTTCTGGAGGATGTTAAGAGCACTCCCTAAGGGCCCTTTCAGGCCTCTCCTGCAGTGATGGCTGCTGCTGCTTTTGCCAAAGTGAAGGTGGAGAGTGAGCATTGCACTGGAGCTGCACTACGTGACCTAGCCCTGCTCACACACAGATTCTACTTAACATGAGACTTTTCCGACTTACTTTTATGTTGGGGTTTGAAAGTTTTCCTTTTCGGTTCTTCTCCCTTGTGGAATTTTTTCCCTGGGTGTGTTGCAGAGAACTGAGAGCTGGGTACTTAGGAGAACAAAAGGGGAAGGCCAAGCAGGCTGCCCGCTCTGGCACCTGGGGGTGGGAACACAGCTCGGAGGGCCGGTGGGCACTCAGCGTTGGTCACGAGGTGAGGGGAGACTGCTGCCTGCCGTGGTGGTGAGGACAACGCAACGCTGAACCTCTGCATTTCTGGCTGCTTTCCTTCCGTGGGAGAAGCCCCGGGATTCCCGAGCCTGCTCTTTTCCTGCCCTGCTGGGAGTCGGGCTGTGGCCACCGTGTCCCTGCTGCTGCTCTGAGCCTGTGCTACACTGTAGCCCGTGCGCCCTGCCTGCCGAGAGCTCCCGGGATTCCTGCTGCGGCTCCGAACTCATCTGC
>VXAC01003579.1:0-11908 GCA_013399225.1 Rhipidura dahli | reverse complement strand
TATATATATATATATATAAGTAAAGGACTGTTATTCCTATTCCTCACATCTTTGCCTGAAAGCTCCTTTATTTCAAAGTTATAATAATTTGGAGGGAAGGGGGATTGCATTTTCTCTATTTCAGGGGAGGTTCCAGCCTTCCTTGACTGACACCTGTCTTTCAAACCAAGACATTTTAAAAGTGCTCATAAATGTAGTTTGGGAGTGTGTGTGTCCAAGGGGAAGGGAGAGTCATGCATCAGTTCTGTGTTGTTCTGCAGCAAAGACAATGGGTGTGAGAAGCATGTGGGAAGTTGAATAAAAATGCAGTCCTTGGATCTGCTCTTGAGACAAACTTGTGAAGTGGCTGCTCTCCGTGTTTCTTAACAATGAGGATCTCTTACTAGCACAAAGTGGAAAAATGCATTATGTTTGTATGTAATAAAATGTGTATGTCTTTGAAAAATCTATTTATAGGCCCTGTCAATGGCAGCCATTCAGCCCACTGCCTCACTGCTACCTGCCAATTTTCTCTTTATGCTTCTATTAACTGGAGCTTTGGGATTCACAGTTTATTCTAATTCATTCTTAATGATAGTAAGCCAAAGTCTCTTGTGTACTCAGTACTTGTGAGATACACTGAAGCACTGGAGTCAAAGAAGAGGGATTTTTTAAAATTTATTTCTCTATACTTCTGGATGATTTTTGCAGTGATACATTGTGAGTATCAGGATCAAGACTTGTGTCAGAACAGAATGTGTCAGTAAAAATAACGTTCTGCAATCTGCATTGTCTTAAAGAATTTTGACCCTGTCTATGTTGAATTTCCTGGTCTTAGGAATATTCTCTAGTCTTTTAGATAGGGGCTAAATGAAGGTTTCTGACACTTTTACTGAGGCAAAGTTTATATATTTGAGATGTGATTCCATTAAAGGCTTTACAGACACTGCTGGGAAGTCTGTGAGTTCAGCACACTTAAGGCAGGCAGAACAAGTTCATGTGGGTCAGGAAAAACTTCACTCTTGAAATATCCTTTTCCTTTATGTGTCTCAGTAGCAAGCGCTGCTGTGTGCTCTGTGTGTGAGAGGGTAGAGATGAGTGCATATTTGCAACATTTAGTTGATCTGTTTCAACAATCTTGACTTCATTTCTTCCACATGGACTGCAAGTCCAAGGTAAATGTGTTCAGCAAGAGGCATCCTACTTAAGTTAACTCTTTTAATAGCTTTTCGTTTTAATGCTTTGAGTTAGGTAGAAAAAACAATCCTTTATTGTCCCAATGTGGCTGAAGCATGACAGAAATGAAGGCTCAGTACAAATGAGTTAATAACAAGACCTAGTGCCTTGCGATGTTCTCAGAGCAGTTTAAGGGTACTGAAGGAGGAAATATAGTCTCAGGTCATATCATTATATTGATGATATTAATAGTGCAATATGCTCTAGTGTCCAAGGGAATTGTGCTGTTTGTGCCAGGACTGAATTGAAAACTTCATGTTTGGTTTTTTTAGATAAATGCAGTAACAGAAAATTAACAGAAAAATTATCAGTGGTTATCAAGACTACAAGTACTTCTGTGGTGATTGTGTTAACCTTGGGCAGCCTTGGAAAGCTATAAAAGAAAACCAATTGTCTTCTGTAGCAAACTGACTGCTTTAATTTATACTTTCATTTAGAGATAGATATTTGAAAAATATTAAATGTTTCTAAGCTGTAAAAAAAACCGCCACTTCAGTTAAGCTCAAAGGAAGAGCAAGAACAATGGGTGAAAATGCAGTGGACTCAAAGAGAGAAATTAAATTGAGGTCCTGGAAAAATAAACAGAGATCAGGGAATCCTCTCACTGATTAGTGCCCAGAAATCACAGATGCATAAAATCCTCAAATATTTCTTTATCCTCTCCCCTCCTTTTTAACCTGAATTTTAAAAGTTCTGTGTATGAGATTATTTTTCTTCTTTCTCCATACTGAGGGTTTTTGTGGAAGTGCAGTAAAAACATGGAAAGGAAATGGAGAGTCTGCTGAGGACAAGTGACCTAATTTATGACTTTATGTCCCAAGTCTCACCAGAATGGCCAAAGATAACAGCAGCTAGCTTGCTCACAGTCAGTAATTATGAGAAAGCTTGGCAGGAAGACCTGAACCTTTTTATTAGACTAAGTAATATAGCTGTGGAGAAAAGGAAAATACCTGGAGTAAATAAGAGCTTCTATAAGTTCATTAAAAATGCATGGTTTGGGCTGTTGGAAGATGCATGTCTTCCTGGCAAGACCATGTTGATTACCATGCAAACCTTCCAGACTGCCATTAGCAGCTTTAGATCATTTATTTGTTTATGTTCTAGGATGCAGGGCCTTGAGTGGACATGAGTTCCCAAAGTTACCTGATAATTTTGGGGAACATGTGGCAAACTCTGAGACAATTTGGAGTGGGTTTGCCAGTCCTTGGAATTGGATCTGTGTATGCTGGTTGAGAAGCTGGCCAATACACAGATTTGGGGGAGAAATAAGGAAAAGGTGGAAATGTGAGTGAAGTTGCTCTGAAAATGAGTGGCTAAAACATACCAAGAAAATTATCTGAGGGGAGGGGAAGCAGAGAAGGCAATATGACCTTTTCAACGTAAAAGAAAGCTCTGAATCAACACGGGAAAAACAAATGGCAAGGTCATTAGATTGACAATGAATAATAGAGCAGCTAAGAAAGGCAATTGTGTGCTTCCATTCCAAAGAAAGCCATTTCTTCTGGCAACCAACCGTCCCAGCCCGAGACTGGAGTCTTATTAGAGTAGGAAATGAGTTGTTCTGCTGACTTCACACGTGTAATGAATTGGCTGCAGAACTTCGGCAACAAAGTTCTTTTAAAACAAGTAGCAAATTACAGATGAGATTTGTTAATATGCCTCACGGCACTCAGCTGTGCTAATACATACCAGCATGCACACAACATATGGAGCCTAGGTATAGATTGAGACATGTTAAATTTGACTCTCAAATTGGATTGATTATGTTAGTGTTAGACAAATGTTATCTGAAGGGACATAAATACAGCAGTTGTCAAAACAGAGCACCAAGCAGAAAGATGGATGTGGCATGCCCAGGCTTAGCTGGTTCCTGTGCTGAACTTTGTCAGGAACTGAAGCTGCTCTGATTTTTCACTTGTGTGACGTGACTGCTCTGTGTGATGGCAGCAAAGTCCCAAAGATCTGATTGCAAAGATTAGTAAAAGGCTTGCTGTTTCTAAACCACTGTCATTCTTCCTCTGTTCTCCACAAGCACGAAGGAAGCATGTTTTGAGGTATAATAAGAAGAGACTATTAAAACTTCTCTTTCCCGTGCAGGAGAGGACAGAGGCTGTAGCTCTTGGTGTATCATGGGAGGCGATCCACCCAGAAAAGCAGAACGCCTGCTGAGAGAACTAACAAAAGACCATTCACTAACAAAGCACCAGTAATTAATCCTGGAGTTATACAGGGTTGTAGGCTAGTTAGAGGCCTGGTGTAAATAAGCATAGTCTAATGGTACCCTAATTTACACACAGATCCTATGGCATTTAAAGCTATTTACAGTATAAGCATTAGTTCTTATAATTTGTCCTGTCAGAGGAGAGATTCTCTTCTATATTGCAGAGTGTAAGTGCTGGTTTCAGCATGTGCTGTTTTCATCATTTGCCGGGAGAAAAACAGTCAGGTCAGCTTTTCCGGCTGGAAGCTGTTGTTCTATTGAAAGTAATTGCAGTTTTCATTATAAAATGTTGTATGTATTACATTAAATGTATTCCTATACTCTGGTACTGAGCAATGGTGTAATTAAGGGATATTAACAGGGATATTTCTACAGGGATTCCCACTGTAGAAACCAACCACCTATTCTGAAGACTTTAATACAGCTGTAAAAGCTGATTATATGTTGGAGTGTGAGTGTAGAGATCTCAGAGAAAGAGCTCTTTATCACACATAAAAGACATCTCTGTATAGTGGCTTATAAACATCTTCCCTCAAAACCTGACAATATTGAAGGGAGATGATGAAGAGCTACTCAAAAATCCATTTAACTGATAAGCTGAATGCTCCTAATAAGCCAATTTCAGGCATCACAGTGAAGTAAGTGAAAACACAGTCTGAAGGCAGAGTCTCAGCCATAAGAAATCCTGCCCTTGCAGGACAGTTTCTGCACAGAGTGTGTTCTTTAGAACTTGTGTCATGTTGACAGTGCCAGCCCCCTCAGTTGGCACCTGCTGCTAGGTACAGTAGGAGTAGGTGCTGTGTTCCAGAGACTCTGGGTCAGCTGATCCCATCAATCACTGAGAGGTTGTTCTTAAAAATGGCAGCACTCCATTTAATTTCTGGACAGGAGCAGCACCCACCTCCTGTGGGACAAGCGTGTGCCCCAGCAGGCTGTAATGCTGAGGGTCTGTCTCTTCCTGAGTTTCTCTGGGCTGGAAGTTGTTCTTTGCCTATCACATAGCAACCTCATTCCTTTTCAGTGTGTTCTTCAGAGATTTCTGGCAGTAGTTTATTCAGTAAAATTTTCTGCTTACCAATTCAGTTTCAGAATAGAAATAGAAAACCAAACAGAGGGTACAGATGGGAACAGCAGCTGAGCAGGACAGGGTGAGCCTCAAGTGAGTGACAGTTCCTAAGCAAAATGCTCTACATTTCTTAAACTCTTGGATTTTTGCTATTCTGGCACAGCCTGTCTAGAAATAGCTCTGCCTGGGATCAGCTCTCCTTGCAGCAGTGGGTGATGTGGCAGAGAGCAGCCCTTGTGCAGTAAGGGGCAGTGTGAGCACTGCGCCCAGGGCATTGTGCAGCCCATCCTCATGAGGGCCCTCGGGTGCGAGCCCAGGGAGCCTGGAACCTGCAAGATCAGAGCAGTTTTCATGTGCCATGATCAGGTCTTGTTTTCAAAATAAGGGGCTCTGGCCATAAGGCTGAGCTCTGTGCTGGTCTGAGTCTGGAACTGCCTGTAATTCCCCAGTTCTGCATCATCCTCCTCTTGCTTCTGCCTCTTTAAGGGTAGACCTTCAGGCCATAATTTGCATATATGGCTGATGTAATTATGCATGTAAATTAGACATGCTCTTTTAACTTCATTGCTTATTTGACTACCCCATTAAAGAGATTTAAGGGTACCTCTGGTCAGTGAAGGTGACTTAAAACTAGCTTGTTTCACACTAGGTGAGTACACTCTGTTTCAGCTGGGTCCTGAGCAGCAGAAACATCTTAAACCATTCAAGGTTTGTTCTCAGCTCATGTCTGATGGGTCCCTTAGGGCCCTTATATTTATATATGCAGCTATATATTCATGTCCATATCTATATATAAACTCATTTTTAATCTAAGTTTACTTAGATAAAATACGGAATTTCAAAAATTTAGAAAAGAAAGGACAAGTTTCTTTCTTGTGAGAGGAACTGAGTCTTCCTTGAAGACTGAGCACTTTGATAATTTTCTGCAGCAGTTATCTTCAACACCAGATTTGGGCAGAACATGATTGAATTAGGGTCTGAGGGTAAAAATTCCATTTCAGGAGTGTGTTGGAAGAAGGAGTCTGCCAGCACAAGGACAGAGACAGTATCTGCAGTGAAAAACTTTGGGTACAGAAGGAGTGAGGTCAGAAGAAGGGGGCATGGTGGGAGACTTAACTGGTGAGGGAGCAGCAGGCAGAAAACCTTGGCCAATTTAAATCCCCTTTGCAGTCCATGCCAGAGCCAGCTTGGGGCCAAGGCACCTCAGTACAGGGGAGGGAGGCTGCAGGCAGAGCTGTGCACTTCACTCCCCTGGTGGGAAAGCACACTCTGTGCAGGCTGAGGGTAAGGTGGATTTCTGTGATCCTAGCCCAGTATTTCAACAAAATCCTTCCCTGTCCCTGTACATTTTCTTTTACATATGACTTTATTTTACCCTAGCTATGGCATGAGAATGTTGGCAGTAAGTGCAAATGAGCATTTTCTTCCATGTGGTTGAAGACCATGCAATCAAAAACAGGACCAGGGACATTGGTGTTATGCACAAGCTTAACTTAATCCACCCCTGAACTTCAGCTACTTGTATTGTGCCTTTTTTGTTTGTTTTTAATCACTGTGAAAATTACATTATTGTTGAAGCTGGCAGCATTTTATTTAATGAAGAGCAATCGCTTAATTCAGTCTCAGTTTCTAGAGCACCTATATGTGACAGGGTAAGAGCTGGTTACAAACAGCATCACTGAGAGTGAGTGCCTCAACTCCTCACACGCAGCAGAGCAAAGCTCAACCTAATGGAGAGCCCGGAGCAAACTCCAGCAGAGGTAAACATCTGGTTGGGTGGAATTGCCTGTAAATGCCAGGGGTGATGGCACCCTGCAGCACAGGGCAATGCTCCAGGACAAATCCTGCGTGCAGACAGTGGAAAGGGAAGAAGGCAAGAGAACAACTGATAATTTTAAGTACCTGAGGGAGTTTTTGAAAAAAGTTTTTTTAAAAGTAAATTAAATATGAAAATTTTTGTGTCAATAGATAGAGTGTGAGAAAATAAGGTGCTGCTTTACACCAGTGTCTCATCAAACCAGGGTAAGCATCTTGCTTTAAGGACATGCACTGGGGGGAACTGTGGATTACATCCAGTTCTTCAGGCCCTGTGATTACTGCCTCCAGTGAGCTGGACTGTAGGAGCGGCATGTCTGCTGAGCAAACTGTGAAGGAGAATGAATGAGTATTAACCTTTTTCTCAGGGGTCAGAGCACAATCAAAATGCCCTTCCTCAGAAAGTAACAGAATGAGATTAATTTTACATGCTGCAGCCATGATTGTCCAACTGTTATGGGTAAGGCAGTATAAATTCAGGCAGACAGGGTTTCATTAATTGAGGGAACTTCCAGGCTAATTTCTAGGTGTTCAGGGACCTGACCTATTTCAATTTGAATAATAGCTGATGAGAGAGTTCGATATGCACCAGCCTTCTATTTAAACAGAGGGGAGAGAATTGTTTTGGGTTAGGGCTTGTTAATTAGTATTCCACAAATATGGCATCGTTTTGCTAAATGCAGCTACCACGTATTTCCTTGTCAGATTTAAACTTAAAGGAAAATCAGAGCATTTAACTTTGCTCTATTTAAAAGATTTTTTTTTAAAGCCAAAAAGCAAAACTGAAACACAATCTTGAGTTATACTTGGTTATTGATTTAGGTTTTAATCTGAATTAGAGGGGAAAAAATAAACCAGAAAAACTCTCAGATACTCTTTAAACTCTTCCTTTGATAATTAGACTCTAATTTCAAGTTTCATTTAGTTAACGGACAACTATGTTAGCCATTAACTTTATCAAAGGGGTGCAAATTAATGCTAAATTACACTTCCTAAAGTGCTACCCACCTGACTACCCCTCACCATTCACTGTGTCAGTAAGAGGGAAACAATGAAAGAGAGGATCACCAGAAGCCAGGGAAGACAATTCCAATATCAGCTCTGGTCTTCCAATTATTCACTGTAATTTGAAGTTACTTGCTGAGTTTTAAAATCTCAGCTATAAGTTTTAACTGTAGGGTTTTTAGCCTGTTTAGAAAAAAAAAATCTCTAAACCTCTGAGGAATCAGTTAATATTTAATGCTCTTTTACTCTGATGTCACAATTTCATGAGTTGGTAAGAAATAAATGTGCTTAGCTCATAAATTCCTTGAAGCACAGCATAGTATGGAATACACACCTCTAATACTGGGTTAATTCAGCTGTTTTCAATGTCACTTTAAAGTTAATACAAAACATTATACTTGCCTAAGGTAACAGTGGCACTGAGCAGCTGCCTCCTGGTTGTTTGTATTTCATTACAGTCCTGAGTGCCTGACAAAGATACTTCTAGTCCTGCACGCTGTGCAAATACTTAGAAGAGGAAAGACTCCATCTCTGGGATGTTTGCAGTCTCATGGATGTAATCAAAAGGCAATCCACTGATTTTGTAGATTGCTGTAATAAGCTTTAAGTAGAGGCAGGGTGCTTTAGATGTGTAGTCTCTCACTTAAAACCAGGTTTAACCTTTAGACGGTAGGCAAGCCAGATATCCATTAAATCACTTAGATTCCCTGCTGATTGGTTTCCATCCATTTCCATTTCTCTGCTCTGACTTCTCCTGGCTGTAGGGGGAATACAATATTTCTTACTGCCTGGACCAGAGTTTTGGTGTAAATACTCCTGAGAGTTTGGGATGCAGTGTGCAGCAAGGTTTAGAAGTAAACTTGTGCTAACGGCAATTCCACTCCTCCCAGTCAGAGCAGTGGTAAAATGAGGCAGCCCCAAATGTCACCATCAGATTAATGACAAATATGCACTAGACAGCCTCGGGGTAGTGGTTCCTGAGAATAACTCCTGTTCTCTGTGCCATCATCTCAGAAACCGTTGAGCACAGACATCTATTGCTGTCAGGGGCACCAGGGGTGGCCCGGTGTGTTGCAGCCTTCCTGGAGACAACCTCCCACCAGGGAAAGGCTTCTCCAGGGGCCTCAGCAACTCCCCTAAGTGATGGATGATTTGAGCAAGTGCAGCAGCTTCTCTGCTACAAGTGATATCAGCTCTTGTGATTCAGCTGTTTGTGAAATCACCCAAGGCAGACTGGGGGACAGAGAGACGAGGAGCCTCGTTTGGCAGTTCCACAGGGGAGCCTTTATTGTCCAGCAGCCTCTGCAAAGGGAATGCCAGGGACAACAGCTCCCCAAAGGCCAAGGCAGGGGTCTTTTGTGGGAAAGGCAAGAAGTGGGGTAGAAACCAATTAGCCAACTGGGCACAAGGTATTACCATACAGCATCAAGGTGTCCTGGGGGTGGTTCTTTTGGTCACCATAACCGATGGAGTGGTTTCTTATCTCTGAGTCCTTTTGCCCCGAGGCATTTCTCCTCTAAGGGAAGTGCAGCCGACACCTGAGCCAAGGGCTCCCAGCCCTCCACAGACATTTATGAATGGCATTTCTCCATCTCGGGGCAAAGTGTGCATACTCCCGCCCCGTTCTCACAGACCGCATCACACACAGTACCTGTGCCTGGGGAGTGCTGTTTCTGTGATGCTCAGCACTTCCCATGGTTCTTCCCAAGAAGAAAATTGTCTCGGCATTTGTGGAATATTATGATTATATGGAATTGTGACTTCTTGTTCAAGAAATAGCATTAAGCTCTCCCATGTCATTTTATTGGTGTTCATTCTCATAAAGGCTAATAAACTTGTTTAGTTCCTTGTCTCTGCTGTGAAGTACATTTGCAGCTTCTTTAATCTTTTCAGGATAAGCAAGCCAGCCAGAGGCTAAATACTTACTGACAGCTGCTAGGTACTGTCTGTCCTATTAGATGTGCTAATCAAATTGTGTAACAGTATAGAAACATCAGCATTAGCAGAGCAAGGTAGCTTTGTCTTTTTTTCACCAGATTCATCTAAAACAGTGTATTCTGCACATTTTTTCTACACAGTTTCTCAGAATCACAATGTGAGTTGAAAGGGACCTTAAAGATCACCTACTTCTAAGCCCTCTCCATGAGCAGGGACCCTTCCACTGCACCAGCTTACTCAGTGCCCCACCCATCCTTGCTCCCACCAGTGCTCTTGGGCTTCTGGTGTCCTCCAGGTCCCCATGCCATCCCCAAACTGACTGTGATTCCTGCAGTGCAGGAGTGGGACTCAGAGTGACTCCATGTGCAATAGGAGTGAGAATGACATATCCCATGATTCATGTAGCATCTCCCAATACAGTAAGGGTAAAATTAGATTTTGGATGTAGGACACAGCAGAGATTAATATTATGGGTTCTGGCCAGAAAAATATACTCTAGGCAGATGTGGTCTAATAGGTTTAGTAGAAGCATGCTGTGCATGTGTAGGTGTATCACCAGGCCAAGTCCCTCATGCTGTAACTGCTGCTTTCAAAAGCTAATGAGACAAAAATGTTAATTTAATGACCCATCTCCAGGAGTTCTCACAGAGCTCCCTCTCCCTTGGGATTTGGGAGTGAATTGAGATTTAAGGTCAGTCTGCTGTGGAAGCCTTATGTCTTGGACTGGAGTAGAGAACAAAGCCAGTGCTTACAGTGGGTGGCTACTATTTATGTGCAGTGACTAAAATAGATCCTCTCTGCATTTGTTCTGGTGTCCCCACGCAGGTAGAGCACAAAGGGCTGGGGCCTTGAGCTGTCTCCAGGGTCAGATGTGAACAGAGGGAGCTGCCCCAAGGAGTCCCCCAACCCCGTCCCTGACCGCCCAGTGGGGGCTTGGGGCCACAGCGTCAAACCTTTCCTGACACACTAATGAGCCTTCAGTGGGCCAGCAAAATGGATCTGTTGCTGTCTCTGCCTGGTTCCTCCCTACCATCACATTCAGTCAGATTTTCTCAGACCCACTGGTCTTCCTTGAAGTCTTCCCCTTCCCCCCAATATTATATCTGTTGCTTTAGCTTTAGTTAATAAGTAGAAACCTAATGTCTATCAATCCCAGCAAAACTGAGATTCCTCTGAGGAGTGGGTCTAAATGAGTCATACTTCTATACCAGAGATCACAGAAAGGAGTAAAACCAAAACAGCTGTTTATTCCTATTTCATCTCAAGGAATGCTGAACACTAAATTGGATCTCAGGGAGAAAACCTGGTCTGTGCCACTTGTTCTGCTGTCACTTGTCAATTTTGAGCTGTTCCTGCAGCATCTATGTGCCCTGCTGTGTCAGTTTTGCTGTGCTCCTTGTCAGCTTCACAGTAAGGAGCAATGGGAAAAAAATTGGCAACTGGCACACGGGAATCAGAGGTGGAATAAATTGATAAGGAGTGGTTAGAGAGGCATGAAGGCCTGGGAGCTCAAGAATATTGAAAATCCCACAAGGAATTACAGATGTATTTTAGGCATGCAGTTAAAAACCACACAAGTTCTAAGACATCGGGAATGGTTCTGAATTAGAACAAAAGGTGAAGAATCTGTAAACATTGCCAAAAAAAGGTAAAATATAAGAGATGGTGCTTAAACTCCAGCAAGACTGAAAGAGATTGCAAGTGTTTGGTCTTCTGCTCTGGTTAGTACTGAAACAGGAGCTGTGGGACACCAGGAAGTTTTGCAGAATAACTGTTGTGTGTCTGTCTGTGATTCCAGAGGCATGGACAAAATTTTGGAGAGCCAGTGGGTTCTGAGTGCACAGTTCAAGCACATACTGAGCTCATACTCACTAGAACTGTTCTGAAGGCTCGGCAGACAACCTCTACTGCACCCTTGTCTTGTGGGGATCAGCTGCTGTCATGGCACCTCTCCCAGGAAAAGGAGAGGTTGGGTGTGCACACTAAAAGGGGGAAAATGGTTTAAAGACCTCCAACTACCCAAAAAACAATAGGCATAGGTTTCAGAACAAAAAAACTCATGCACTTGACAAGACAGTCATAATTCAGTGTGTTCACTCTATGAAGAGGAACATTTGGGGGCAGAAGGGATTCTATAGCCCACCATCCTACACAGCTCTGGCCACTGCACTGGGATATTCTGGCACTGATCTCCCAGCATCTGTTGGAACCAATGTATTTTCAGTTGTATGTCTGCTGGGGATTCTAATACTTCAAGAAACGGAAATTTTAACACATCCCAGAATGGGCTGCTCTCATATCTACTTCCCTGGTGGTTAAAAAAAGAAGAATCTCATCTCAATCACTGCCATTCAGAGGCTTTTGTTATGCCTGTATCTCTCAGGTAATGAAGATCCTTCTCTACTTTGAGGAATTCCCTCTCCACACACACACACACAGAGTTAGCACTAAACTCACTCTTCAACAGCTTTAAGGGTATATAATGGTTGCCCCATGCTTCTAACTGTATGTCCTAGGTTACAATAGATATATTTAAGTATCCTATTACCACTAGCTGTGGGCCATTAGCTGTTATTGCCTGCCAAGGACCCCCCCTGATAATAGACAATGGGCCATCAAGAACCTACCACATGACTCATGGACTTCTC
>VXAC01003574.1:27476-61357 GCA_013399225.1 Rhipidura dahli | reverse complement strand
TGATTCTGTGATTCTGTGATAAAAGTAGACCTAAACACCTGGACATCTACAAGTCCTTTTGCTACCAAAATCATATTTTAGCCAATGCTGACAGCTCATTTAGTTCTTAGGGTCTCAATGTCCATTTGTCTGCTCTGATGTGGGCTGGATGATTCCCAGATTCTGGATCCTACCATCAGTGGCCAGGCTCTCAGCCCAGATATCCCTGATGCTGTCAGTTTTGTCCCAGCTAGAAAAGAGCAGGCAGAGCCCATCACAAGGTAACTGGAATAAGGATGGATAAACACCACACTCTTCCAGGTCTGAAAACAGGTTTGGCTCGAGAAAACCCTGGTTTGCTTATTGTCAAATGCATGCCCATCTGTATGAATACTCAGTGGAAGAGAAATTTTCTATGGCACATTATGTGGGCTGCAAAAGAACAGAGCCGTTCCACACTAAGGGATGACTCATTGTAACACAAATGATGTTACAATGATGTTCAATGTTGTTGGACATTTGGAAATGGTAATTTTCATTGCTGTACAACAGTTTATGCAGAGCCTCCTACAAAACTTCAGCACGGAGTTGATAAACCCACTTAGTGATGAGCCCTTTGAGATATTGCTGAACCAAGGCTAACAAAGAGAGCCAAGTGAGAACCTTACATCTCATGATTTTTTATTCTCGGGAGGCAATGCTGTGTGTGGCAGGAGTTCAGTTGTAATTAAACAGGAGCTGATACATTATTTTCTTCAGTGAAGTACAGAACCACTTCTTACTAGTACTGCTAATTAGACAGTAAGGAAGGTATCATGAAAAAATAATGACCACTTTGCCAGTCCCTAGTTTCCTGGGCCGGGGAGAGGGAGCAGGAGATTGCAAACACCATTAAGATGTCTGTTTCTTTCATTTTGCATTTTAAAACCAGGGCTAGAGAAATGCTGTTGGAATGTAAGGGCCCACATTTTCAAAGTTACGGTGTGGCACTTGAAGTAGAGGATTTCTGGATTTCAAACCTGAGAAATCTGCCTGATAAGGTTTGCTTTTAAACCTGGCAAAGTGACTGATGCTGTTTCCTAAAAGGAAGCTTCTATGGTACCCAAAAAAAACCTGTGAAAATTCTTTTTATACTGATTAAACAGCAATTGCATTCCTAATCGTGCTGTGTAGCAGAGTCTTGGCTCAGAATATGGGCATACCTCATCACCTGTCCTGTCCTGCATCATACCTTGAACAGTTTTTTTTTCTGATAAATGGATTCAGAGTTTGTTTCCAGGTGAAATGATTACAGCATTGCCATGCTGACTCTACCAGAGTGGGTTTACCTCTGGTGAAGTCACACAAAGGAAGGCAATAATATTTTAAATGGAAAACACAAAATTTCCTGGGGTTACCTGACAGGACCCTGTGTTTGACAGAATCACAGAATAGTTGGGGTTGGAAAGGATCTAAAGACCATCCTTTTCCACCTCCTGCCATGGGCAGGGACACCTTCCACTAGAACATGCTGCTCCAAGCCCTGTCCAACCTGGCCTCACATACTTCCAGGGACAAGGCAGCCACAGCTTTTCTGGGAAACACATCTTTGTCTCCTTCTTTGTAGATTCTCAAAACTCACCTGGACATCATCATGTGCAACCTGCTCTAGGTGAGCCTCCTGTGGAAGAGGTGTTAGACCAGATGATCTCCACCCTTCCAATCCCAACCATTCTATGATTCCATGGCTCTATGACATATTCTTCAGGATGAGCCTGTGGGTCTCCATCAGGTTTGGGAACCAGAAGCCTGGTTGTGGAAGCTAAACACACCAAGGTTACTAAACCTACAGAGACAAAAGTGGTATTGATTAAGAAATCAATGTATGGGCTATGTGTTCTGAAACTTTGGTCTACAGAACTGCTGAAAACTCTCTCACTGGCCTGAGATATCCCAGGGCTCTCTGTAAAATACATTTACCCACTCATTGAAAAGGAGCCCCAGTGGAACCAGACATGGCAGCTATATTTGCATTGCAGCTGTACTGATGCAGAGTGAAAGGAGCAGAAAGAGAGTAACAGAGCAATTTTCCCTCCTGAAAAATCCCAGGGCAATTTAGTTTTGCAAGTACACTTCCTTACCCTACCCACTCCTGTAAAAACCACCAAGAGAATAAATTCTTTCCTGTGAAAAAGGACAGCTCTTCCATGGTGACAAGTAGTTAGAACACAAGTTTTTTTTTTTCTCCAGCTGCAAAAACATTTCTAACCATTATTAAATGCTTTACCTTTTTTTTCTCCTGTTTGCTTGAGTTTTCCTTCCTCTGTGCCCTTGCATTCCCTTGAGGTTCCCACATGCTATGAATCACTGTCCCTCATCAAATATATGCTTTATTATCTTACTTCTTAGTCTGTTCTTTTGACAACTTTAATTTTTTTTCTTTTCCTATTTTTCTCTGTTTTGTGTTGTTTATTTCTATAAATGAATCTATAGTAACTGGGCTCCTTCCAGCAGAAATCAACAATTGGTGTTGATCACAAGCACAAAGGAGACTTATTTAAGCTTTTCAGATGTTGAGAATTTTTCCTTTCATGCTTTCTCTTTTTAAATATAGGATGAAGATATTATTTATTACTTACGGTATAATTTGTTTTATTATCCTTCATTACTCCCAATGATGGTAGAAGAAGGCAGCAATGCTGGGAAGCCCCAGCATCTTCCTGGAGTACCTATCCTTTTACCATGCATTATAAATTAGATAATGAATTACTAAAGAGCCAATTTGTATTTTTCTGAACAAGTTAGACACTGGCAACTCTGCTGGTACTCCTAATGTTCTCTTTAAAGACCAAAATGCTGATATGGCCAGGAGAGGTTTTCAATAACTCTGCAGCATGCAAACTGCGCAAAGAGTGACCTCCAGGTCCCAGATAAGCACAGCAAGGCTCCTGCAGAGTCAGACAGAAAATGAAACCTTTTTGGCTCACCTGCCTTCAAAACCCACAAGATTCCCATTTTAATAGTTCTATTTTATTTATAGAGCAGTTTCCTACAGGGAGAGCCCTGGTATAACAGACCCTTGGTGTAAGAATTTCATCATCTTTCCTTCGCTTCAGTAGGCTTTCAATCTTCCTTTTCTTGCCTCCTCAACTTTTCTTCCTCAGATCCCACCTCACCATCACGTGTTTTCCAGACCAGTATCCCCACAAACCTTATCCTAATTTTAGGAAGGAAGTCCTTTTTATAAGAAAAAATTATGACTATTAGTGTGACAGCAGTTACAAATTTTGAAAGTGATGAGGAAAGCTTTCTTTTCTAAAAGCATCTGCCTTCAAGGAACTAACTTGGGACTCCAGTTCACAGTTTCTGAAGTGCCCTTCAGCATGCATAGTGTTTTTGGGGAAATTTAAGTTGTGGTATATATACACCCCTGGACTCATCAAACTTCACTTCCAGTACCTCACTGAATCATGTGGATGCCTCAGGCTTCCTCTCTTATCAGCACTGAAAAATATAGATAGCTGCATAGGATATTTTATTCAGTCCTAAATTTTGGTTCAATTACTGCAAATATCTCTTAAGTTCAATAACAGTAGACAATGTCCAGAATGGTCAAACTTCTTCCTGAGATATTTTTAAAGGGAAGGATGAACCTTTCTCCAAGTGATCATTTTCTCTCACCCAGCTGGAGCCAACTTCAATTCCCATTACACTGTCCAGGAAAAAAAGACACTACAACTTTTCCTTTGCATCTGATAGTTAGCAGCAACAGAAAGCAGAAAGCAAAAAAAAAAATCTGAATATTCCATTATATTTAGCTATTTTTGTTCCATGGTATTATTATTCATAAGACTTTCCTAAATGGGAAATTAATAAGAAAATAATACATTACAGTCTTTCTGTCACAGAGATGTGTGAAGGGCTTGGTGGAACACCTCCAGCATTCGCCTGAAAACCTCACTATTTAGTGCACTTAATTTTAATACCAATTCTCTCCAGAAATTCTTGCTGCAATTAATTCAAGCCATCTAAATTTAAAGCATACTAATTAGGCAGCCATCAAAAGGGAAAGTCTGCCCTTCCAGGAAATTGGAGCCTTAAATATAGCTCTCGTTATTTAACTATTTGGATTTTAAAGGGAAGAAAGGTATTTTGAGGCAGAAGCTTCCTGGGCTGTAGAGATATATGAGTTCAGGCACACACTATCAAACAGGATAAAGCGCTGTATTAGACTGGGTGAATAATGTGATTTCTATTACATTTTTACCTTTTTTTAGCTAAAAATTTTATGTGGGATTGTAAAAGGTTCAGAACCAGCAGAACAATCTGCCTTTTCTTGCATAGTGCTCATGAATTGAAAAGCATTTGAGTTAGACTGGATGTCTCAAATTAAAAAAAAAAATAAATTAAAGACTAAAGGATGCCTGCTGCTTCTGACAAGGGCTCATGATGTGCTCCCAAACTACCGAAGAGACATTTGTAGCACTGCATGTGGCCCATGAACTCCAAGAAATGAACTTCAGAAGACTGTGCAAGATCTCCTGTTTCATGGTCCTTGACAAAAAAACAGCTCAGGAAATTTCATTTAATTTAATTACAATTTTCCTCAAAAGAAATCCTAGTTTCTTTTCTGATTATTTATGCCTTAAAATAAAACCTGTGGGGACTCAGACTGAAACTACTGGTGTTGCAGGTTCTCCCTTGCCCTGTAACACCACCTGATGAGGCAAGATGCCAGCTGGAGAACTTGCCCTATGAACTCTTTTTGAACTGAAACGTTTTCAAGTTGCTTGTCCAAGAAGTAAGTAGAAAGGTATCTCCTTTCTTCTCCTTTTTGAGCAGTACATATAAATGGACCTATGAGGAGAAATTTATGCATTTTTTTTTTTTCCCTTGTCCTTCCTCCAGCTCCCGAATACAGACAAGAATACAATTCCTTTAGAAACATATGAAAAGCTCCACAATGCCTGGATCAGTATCAGTTTCTGGGCAAGTCAGTCTGGGTTCATTTGAAAACTTGGAGGATGATGATGTATTGCCATCTTCCCCTCTTCCAATACCACAGTTGTGTCACAATGAGATGAGTGAATATGGCCATCAGGACACAAGGAAAACAACATTCAAAGACTCTTTCATTCTAATGAAGTTTGGAATTGAATTAGCTGACAGTTTAGATAACATATGGTTATAAAGATACAGTTGACCTGCACCCGAACAAGGCAATATCAAGTTGGGTGAATATATAATTTATGACCTAATCTCCTCAAGCATTTCTCTTTTCCCACCATTCCCACAAAAATTTGCATCAATCCATACAAGTGTTTTTGAATCTAATATGCACTGAGTTTGAGGAGGCTGGTCTGAGATCTAATTACTCTGCTCATCTGATGGAGGGTACCACTGGAGGTGTCAGATTAATGTCAGCCTAAAAGAGATACAAGCAACTACCATTTTTAATGGCTTATTTTCTCCTACTCATCCTTTCAAGCTTTGTAATGCTTGAAAATTGCAAGTCTTTATTATTACTATTAAATAGTTAAAAATAACTATTTAGTACTTTTCTATTTGGGGAAATACGTAGGTTTTTTTAAGATTCTCTCAAAAATGCTCACAGATCTGAGCAGCAGTTACAATGGATCTTTAGCTGTATACACACAGCATTAACATTATATTTTTTTTAACATTCTGATTAAATGACAGAATCACAGGTAGGTGCCTGTTGAATACAAAGTCCGTCTGTGCATGCACACCGCAGGTAAGCACCTCTTCTTGTGTTTTCAATTTCAGCAGTTAAGTCTGCTGATTTCAGCTGGGGTAGAATTAATTTTCTTTCCTGGTGGTATGGAGCTGTGTTTTAGGTTTGTGCTGAGCACAGGGTTGATAACACAGAGATATTTTTTTATTGCTGGGCAGGGCTTGCACAGAGCCAAGGCCTTTGCTGCTCTTTGCACTGCCAGGCTGGGGAGGGGCTGAGGCAGGTTGGGAGTTCAGGAGGAGACACAGCCAGGACAGGTGACCCCAAGTGACCAAAGGGATATTCCAGACCATGTGGCATCATGCTTAGTGTATAAAGTGGGGGGAAGAAGGAGGAAGGGGGGATGTTTGGAGTGGTGGTATTTTTCTTCCCAAGTCACTGTTACATGTGATGGGTTCTGGTTCTCTGGAGATGGCTGAACACCTGCCTGCCCACAGAAAGCAGGGAATTAATTCCCTTTTTTGCTTTGCTTGTGTGCAAGGCTTCTGCTTTCCCTATTAAGCTGTTGTTATCTCAACCCATGAATTTTCCAGCTTTTACCCTTTTTATTCTCTCCTTGATCTCACCAGTGGGAGAGTGAGCAAATGCCTGCAGGGGCTGGAGGTTGGATGGGATTAAACCACAACAGTCAAAAAACCTGGCCATGTTGAACCTTCTTCACATCACAAAACTCATCAGACACACAAGTAGGGCTGACACCTCTGGTATCCTATTTTGAAGTTCTACATGCATAAAGTGGTATTGATATTCATGTCTCTGAATTGTTTTGAACTTCTCAAAACAGAAATGTCAAACTACTGCAAACAACTCATGCATCTTTGCAATATTTCTTCATCGTAGCCTTATGGAAAAATCAGCCAGAGCCCATTACATATCAGTGGCTGTATAAAGTGTTTGATCTGCTTCTGTGCTTTCTTAATTCCTCATATGCACAACAAACAAATGCCTGATATGCACAACAAACAAAGTCCTTTGAAATAACTTTAAATTTAGTTGTTATAATTTGACCTTCTTATGACAAGTTATAATATAACTTGTTATCAAGTTGGGAGTATCAAAAAGTATTTATGGGATTCCCTAATGAGTTATCCTAAAATTTGTATGAAGTTTGAACTTTTATCAACCAGATGTTTAAAAAAAACTGGACACCAACACCTCATTTTCAACTTGAAGGCTTTCTTTCAATCTTTTCACTTTTCCTTAAAGGAATCAAAAACACTGAGAGAGAAAAACAAACACCTTTTTTTTTTTTTTTAAAAAAAAAACCACATTATTTTATACAGTAAAGCCATGTATAAAGAGAGTTTGATAGGAAACTTTTCTGAAAGAATTTTTGTAGTCTTTCAGTATTTTTAATATCTGCTTTTTTTGTTTAATCATTATCCTGTTGAAACGAGTTATTGAATTCCTATAGAATTTCTCTTTATGCCACATGTATGACTTTAAAGACAGATATTCAGTGAAGCAGGGTTATATCAAGCTTCCAATTACGACAGATCAAGAGAAAATGTGTCTTAAGATGAGATGATTGTAATAGTATATATTCAGTGGCAAAGTCATGAGCCAACGGTTTGAAATCATTGATGAAATTTATATTGAAACAAATTCTTATTCATGCAAATAATCCAGTAGGTGATGATGGTAAATATGAGTTAATATCTCATAAGAGGAAAATCTAAGTATATCTCATCAAAGCTGTCAGAACAGAAATTTGGAACCAAATCATGCTATTGCATTTTTACTTCTATTTTTTTTTTTTTCCAGCACTATTTTGGCATTTCATGCAGTTAGTCTCTGTTGGATCACCTGTTGTTCTTTTAAGTGATACAACTGCTTTACTCCTCAGTGAAGGAACCCATATGCTATATAATCTGCTTCTTCTTGCTATGGTTCTATCTCAATTCTTATCTTAGAGATTCAAGAGTTGTTATACCCAGGTCTCTTTTAGGCAAGTTGATCTCAGTGAAAATTTTGGGAGTGTATGAGCTAAATTTGGGAGTTATACGTTTGATTCTTGTGATGCCTGTCTTGACTGACAAGTTTAAAATGTTAAAAAATCAACAAAAGAAACACAATCAACAAAAAAAATACTTGTTTTCAAATGTTTATGTAACTTATAAGCAACAAACAAATAACAACAATCTTGCCATCTGCTTCATACATTTTAAAGAAATGATTTTTAGAAAAGGGAGAAATTATCAAGGAAAAAGTTGGAAGAACACAAGCCTTGAGGATTAGAGTTCACTGTGTGATGCTCATAGACTAAATCTAGTGTGAAAGGATTGATCCTTAGTTTTGTATTCCAAATGGTTCCAGCACAATATTAATGTTACCAGAGATATTCCACGAGTGTCAATTTTCCTATAAAATAGATACAAGAATGTTTAGATAAGAATTTGAAATTGGAATGTGCAAACAATTTAATGGACTTGCTTGCTTCCCAGTTACTTTCCATCAAAACGTTTAAATCATATAAACTTTTCTTAATACATTAAATATAAATGTTTATTTGCTATCAAAATATATAACAAAATTCCTTTTTATTAAAAAAATATGAATAAATAATGCTATGCTGTAGATTCTTGTTTAAAAATAATTTGAACATTAGTACAGTCAGGAAAAAAGAGTTTATAATTTGATTCTGGTAGCCAAACTATTATTGCTTAATGAAATGGTTACAGATTGTAGTTATGACAAGAATTTACAGAATATTTTAAAAACAATCCAGAAAATTAAGGATTAATGGAAAGGAAAATTTTGAAGGATTAATGTTATCCTTTTGAATAATAAAATCAAAGCCATCTGATTATAAAAGGGTAGAAGGATGGTAAAAGAATAAAATTTTAAGCTTTTATATATTTTTCTTTCAATTTTTGTAAATGTTTCAATGAAAAGATAAATTATGGTTCAACATAAAAATTATTTCTAGGTGTTTCTCAAACCACAATGTTTCTCTTGGTCAGCATATCAGTTGAAAAGGCTAAGGATAAACACGTTTTGTTTTCAAGCAACCGATGAACTACTGAAAAAAAAAGTCCTTTGAAAATAATACTTGCCTTGAAACAAAGGCTGCACAATAGTTCACCTACAAAAAGGAGAACAATTAAAGAAATAATATTAGCATTTTAATTATTTGAATATTTTAAGCCAGAAGAAGTACATCTGTGTTTTCCTTATGGAATATTATAGCTCAACCTTTGTCTTTGGATTGGTAAAGTCAACAGCACTGTCGTATTCACATCTCAACCACTGTGGGCACAGAAGACCAGGTGGTCATCTCCCCTTTTCTTGACCAAATATGCACATACCCTCTTAGCCAGAATATTTTTTTACCTGTAAACCACCAAAACCACCTTGAGGGCACTTTTTTTTTGTCAATTAAAACAATTGACAAAATTAAACTCGGCTTCTAAACTAAAATTTCTCTTTTTTTTTTTTTTTTTCTGCCAGAAGCTAAATCTGGTCACAGAAGCTTTCTTATTTATAGCAAAACAGTGTTTTAGCCTGCTTCCGATGGAAGATTTGCAACAACCTCTGTTGCTGAAGTCCCAGTGGGGTACATGTGGCCAGGACAGTGTTAGAGAGAAACATGAACGAAGCGTGATGTGACTTCTAATTCTGCTGTCTCTGAAAATGAATACAAAGGCATTATTAAAGCATTTCATCTGCCACATGCATGTATTTGTGAAGGACAAAAGTACTAATGGAGAAAAACAGGACATGGATGTTTCAGGAGCAAATGACATTGAATAAGAAAGAACTGCAGAAATACATGAGGAGTATCCAGCAAGTCTGGTAAGATTTACTTTTAAGGAAACACAGATTATTTTAAATAGCATTTAAAAGAAAACAAACCAAAAAGGGGAAAAAAAAAAAAAACGTATTTCACAACTTCTGCTTATGGTTGATACTTTGATGGTAGCTAAGATTTGCCTAATAATTGCTATTAATTACACAAGTCATGGAACTGCGTAACAGTGATCACCAGAAACCCTACAGCTTCCTAAACTTCCTTTCAGTGGAAAGCAGTATTGAGAACAGCAAAAGGCATTTTGACCTCAATCTGTGCCACTTTGTTCTGAAAAGAATAAGGTGTGAGACTGTTACAAGGACAACAGTAGGAAGCACCTTCCTCCAGCATGGCTTGGTGTCCCTGATATTGAGGTTCTGTAAGAAATAAAACAAAACAAAACAAAAAGCCAAACAAACAAAACAACCCCAAACCAAACCAAATTCTTACAGAAAATCTAAGTCAATTACTAACTGTTTATGTTTGTCTCACCTGCATAATTATACCTGTGATAGCCTGGAGAGGCAAGAATTTATTTTCAGTATTATGATAATTTGTCCCTAATCAAACTTATGTTCAGAAATATCTTTTACAATTTAATTTTTAATGACTGATCCAGGGGTGGACACAGAAATTCCTGTTATTGTAAACCCACCCACAGAGAGCATTTTGTATAGTTTGCTCATTATTGCTTTAAAACTCTTACCATTCCCAGACCCGAAGTGTGGTAACATAATATACAAATATTCTTAATCTGCTTCAGTGCAGTGTCAGATAGACTGGTTAAAATTCAGACTTTCTGTTTTAAAGGTCTATTAAGATGACTGACCACACCAAAACTGACTACAAGCAGTTGTTTGATCTGTTACTGTGACTCAGCTGGGAAGATAGTAATGAGCTAATAGTGATCAATAACAGCCTTAAATCTCAACAGCTGTTTTTGCAGGGATCAAATTTATGCCTGAATTTCCTGATGTTGAATATATTGTTAGTGTGTCTCAAGATAGGTTTAGTTCTCTCTTTGCTATCTGGTATGTACTATTATACACCGTACTATTATAAAAATATCACATCAATTAATATTTATGAGTGTCTTTATACACAATGTTTTATAAAGACTCATAATCTGGCCAAAATTACACCCTCCCTTCTATAGATTACTGGGATATGTTCCCTGTATGCATAGATTATAGAAAACAAACAATTTAAAATATTAGTAACAATTCAGTAATTCTTCTATCAAAGGGCAGGACACTTCATTTAAAATTCTCCACTATGAGCCAAATTCAACTTTATCACTGCAAAACTTGCAATATATCCATTATCTTCAGATTAAAGCTAAAAGCTTTTGATATGACAAGCAGGCAATTCATCCTGTTTATCATCTGACAGCTAATTCTCCTCCTCGTGCTGCAATAGTGGAGTACAAGTGTTCATTTTGTCACACTAGCTTTACCCTGCCTGAATTTCTTCCCTTAATGCATGTTTGTATTAATCTCCAGATTGTCTTCAAAGTGAGAAGGTGGATGTCCCTGCCAAAATTTTAGCACTTCTAAATAATTGATATAATCTCACTGGAGTTCAGAGAGAATTCTTAACCAATCCATCAATCTATTTTAAAGAGTGAGCACAGACTTGGGGAAGTGGGGGAAACAGATGAAAGGTAATTACTTTCAGCACTAAAATGTCTATCTTGAATTTCCATCCTTTAAATTTACAAATTTTCATTTGCCTCTGTCTTCGTAGATGAACAGACCAGTTGTATGAGTGTGACATTTGCTGTTGACTCTGTTTCTATTCCCTCCCTTTAAAATCTGCCCAGACACAATGCAGAAATGGTAAAAGGCAGATGTGCATTGGTCTTTGCAGATATAAAGTCATTAGCTGAATGATAATTTTGCTTGTAGATTACAGAACTTCTCATTTGAAGTTAAAATGGGGCCATAGATCCTCAATTAAAAATTGGGCTAAGTATTGAAAGAATTGAAATTTATTTATTCATTAGTATATTTTCTGTTTTGTTTTTGTTTTTTTTTTCCTCATAGAAAAATGAAAAAAATTCCTTAAGGACACAGATATGCTTTTCTTGCTGAAATTAAATATAGGCACTAAAGGAGTTTTGTCATTTTTTACTATTTATTTAATACCCGTGGCTCAGATACAGAACAATATTATTTCAGCTAGTATACCAGCTGCATCCAGGTTAAATTCACAGATTTTGATACAACAGCAATTGGAGAATAATTGTGATAGTCAACTGCACTGGGAAAGTTTATCATGTGGAGGGACAAGAGTATTTGCTCCCAAAGGTGACTCAAACCTGATTGGCATTGATAAACCCAGCGTCATGTTTGAGTTCACTCTTGGGCTTTCTCTGAAATGCTGCAAGTTCAACATTTACTGAGTAGTGGTAGAGTCTAGATTTGGATCTTCATTTAAAAAATAAATAAATAAATAAATAAAAACCTGTCAGGATGTAGCAGTGAGACCTTGGGCATGCCTTCTACACCATTGCTGTGGATCACTTCATCCCTAGAAACAACTGATCCATATAGAGGTATCAGAACTTTGAAAAGAGAGAAAAGTAGGATGCTTTCCCCAAAATATGTTATTTGTAGATAATGACTTGAATGCAGAGACAAGGACCAAAAATGTGGTATGCCCCAAAAACACAGTAATGAACTCCCCAGCTTTTCTGTGGCAAGTAGGGAATGGAAAACTTTTAAAAGTCAGGATGCGGCTCCTCCAAACATAGCAGCACCCAGAGCAGCCCTTCAAACAGCACAATTTTGGGGGGGAATATCCAAAATATTCTTATAATATGGAACCTGGATGACTTATGAAGGAAAGTCTAATTAAGAGAAGAACTAATTAAGCACATGCAGGAGAAAAGCATTGGTGAGGCACTGGAACAGGTTGTCTGGAGAAGCTTGTGGCTCCACAATCCTGAAGAGTTCAGGATTGGGTGGATCTTGGAGAAACCTGTGGAAGTGGAAACAATGACAGGAGGTTAGAGTGAGATGGTCTCTAAGGTCCCTTCTAATGCAAACTGTTCTGTGATTCTGTAATTCTGTAAACTGGACCGCCTCCATCTACTTTATTGATATTTTATGAGGTATGTTGAAGAAGACTTAGCTCTTAAATCAGAGCCTGTGAGACAACAATCACTATCAAAGGATCAAAATGAGTGTAGCATCAGATGTTCTCAACTTCTAAAAATGGTATTACCTGGATGATAATCCTGAGACTGAGATACAGCAGGAAGATTTCAAAATAAACAAGCAACCCTATTGTTTTTCAGTAGTAAGAGATGTGAGAACACATGGACAGTGAGCTGTCCTTCTTCACATCAGGACTTGCTGCAAGCAATAGCATAACCAAAAAAAGTCCCAGGATCAATTTTACCCTGCCCTGATACATGAGGAGGTATTGGAGGGGTTGTGGTCGGTATCTCTGATACATTTACCCAGGCTGAAGCTTTGCAGGATCAGAGTAAATGGCCTCAAGTTGAACCAGGGAAGTTTTAAACTGGATAATAGTGAAAAATGCTTCACTAAAGCAGTTTTCAAACCCTGGCACAGGCTGCCTGAGGTAGTGGTGGAGCCACCATCCCTGGGGGTTTTCAAAAGGCACAAGTGTGGCACTTTGGGATATGGTTTATTGGTCAATGCAGTGATGCTGAGTTAATGGATGGACCCATGGATCTTAGAGGTATTTTTCCAACCTTCATGACTGTATGTTTCTACAATTCTGCTGGAGCAAGCTTCTCTGGCTTCAGGCATTCCTGAAGAGTCTGCAACAGGGCTTTAGCAATCCAAGGAATTGCATACTTCACATAAAATCCTTTGAGTCATTTCCATATTAAAGGACATCTTCTCCTTACTTTCCTCTCCTCTAAATCTTACTTATAAAAAAAGATAGTCAGCCCCCATTTGGAGGTTTTATTTTTAATGCCCTGTTTTTTCGTCTGAGTGTAACAATGGAGGATGATTGAAGAGCTGAGACCCAAAGAGTCTTCAATTTTACAAATTGGTTTAATTTGATGAAGAAGGAATGCTACATTTTGTTAAATTATATTATGATAAAGAGGAGCTGGTAGCTTCTCAGCATGAATCTGAAAGCAAATTATTTCCACAAAAAGACGATGTATTTAACCAGACAAGTAATTATGTTGTGGTGCTACTATCTCCCCTGCTTCAGATTAGAAAAAGAATTCAATTATCACTCCATTAGATCAAAAAATAATTTTAGTGATACATTCAAATTGAATTCATTTATTCCTAAGCATACTCTGGATTAACCTTCATGCATTTGGCTGATTAGAATCTTCAGTCAATACTGTTATTCAAAAAATCTACATTAACTTGCTACAATTTTTATTTTATGTTAACATATTCTGCTATTGATTTTGCTGATGCATTATACCATAAATCATATTTAATTTTCCAGGTCAGATAAGTGGGTTTCTCACACAGTTTAATAAAATTTGTTTTTCTGTTATCTTGCCTCCTTAGCCCACTTTCTAGGTAACAATTACATTTCCATAACCATCTTGAGTTGTTGTAGAGGTGTAAGTTCAGAGGTAAAGTCTTTCAAAGCAAAAAGGAAATCTTAGCCTTTTTTTATAAATATATGATTTTCTTGACTTTTGTATTTTACATTTTGGCTAATGTTTAATGTGATTCCCTTTCTGTTTCCTTCTCTGTCAAAACCTGAACCTTAGCAGACTAAGGTCCCATGTAAATATAAAACTGTAGTTGAGAAGAAATAACAGAAAGGTGATAATTTTGGTTCCATATATACCATTTGTAGGAGTAAGAGGTTGACTGTGACAGGTTTCCACACTGCCCAGGGAGACATTTGAATGCTTCCTTAGCAGATCAGTCTTGACATTTTTTCCCATAAAATCATTGTGTCTAGCATTTTAACACAGGCAATATCTCTGATACTCCAAAAGCTTTAAGAAAAACATTGCATCAACAGGCCAAGGAGCTTGTCCAGACCTTTCAGAATTCTTAAAGGTAAGTTTGGTGACTTCTTTTTTCTTTTACATTAAATATCATAGATGATACAGTCCTCCCAATTGGGACGAAGAGGCAGGAAGAATATTCTGGAAGAACCTGGAAGAAGTCTTGTGATCATTACCCCTGGGTCCTCATGGGGTACATCAACTTAGCAAGTGTCTGCTGGAAATAGAGCACAGCAGAAAGCAAAGAGCCTAGGAACTTCCTGAGGTGTGTGGAGCAGACTGTTCTGAGTCAGCTGGTGAGACAACTAGAGGAGGAGCCTCACTGGAGCTGCTGATGGTGGAGAGGGAAGGGCTGGTGGGAGACATGGTGGCTCAGGGCTGTCTTGGGCTCCATGACCACAAAATCAATTTCCCATTCTCAGAGAAGTAAAGGAGAGAGGTCAACAGAACTGGCCCTTGGATTTCGGGAGGGCAGAGTTTGGCTGGTTTAGGAGACTTGTTGATAGTTTCACCTGGAAGGCAGTCCTGGTGGCAAATGAAGTCCAGGAAGGCTGGATGTACACCAAGGAGGATAACCTAGAGGTACAAGATCAGGCAGTCCACACATGCCAAAAGGTTAGCAAGTGGGGAAGGAGATTTGCCTGTCTGAATGGAGAGTCTTGGCTGGAACTTGGGGGGAAAAAAAAGGAGAATTTATCTCCTCTTGAGGCCCAGGTGAAACTTAGCAGAAAATTCTTCCCTCGAAAGAGTTTTCTAGGACACTCTGCCCAGGGCAGTGGTGGAGTCACCACCCTTGGAGGGATATAAGGTTTGTAGATATAACACTTAAAGGCACTGGTTAGGGATGAGCTTGGCAGTGCTGGGGTAACAGCTGGACTCAATCTTTAAGCCTTCTTCCAACCTAAATGATTCTATGATTCTATGATAATATTCTCACCTCAGTAGATGAGTTTAATGTGTTTTATCATCCTTATATGAGAGAGCATAAAATCTTGTGTATTTTTAATTACAGAATATATGTGGGCAATAAACACTACAGAGAGGAGTAAAAATTTTATTTTCTGTATTTTTTGAGGGTTACATATGGTCGCATGTCCCAAAATTAATAAAACCGTTCTGAGTTACTTTACAACTATGCATTGAAATTTCTCCTGTGGTGTTTTAAATTACCTCACCCATTTTCTGTAGTTCAAAAATCAATATAACTCAGAAGCTATGACTGTTTTCTGTTTCATTCCTTGTCGACATTTGTTACCTTTTATTTACATTTATTTCATTCTTTAGCATGAAACTTAGGAGTGTGATAGAGTTTTAGCAAAATAATCAACATATTTGATAGCTGAATTTTGATTCTGACTAACTCTAACATTGAAAACTCTTAGTTAATTTATGCTAATTTATTTGTCCATCCAATTGAAGTCTTCATCTATCGTATTCATAATTTCTCTCTGATTTGGACTAATGGCCTACTAGAAAGAAATTGTATGGAGTATAATTCAGCATTTATTTTCCCCTATTTAAAGTCCTTAGGAAAAAAACCCCACACTTAATGATGATTTCTCTCTGAAATAGAAAATAGTCTTTTTTTATGGCAGTGTCTTATAACATAAGGAAAACCTCAGCCTTTGCCTCTTATACTGAGTAGACTGTAACATAATTTTATGTGTGCATTAAAAAAAATCTCTTGTTTTCTAGCTCTACTTCATGGCCTGAAAACTATCTTTACTAAAAGATAAGTAGCAAGTTCAATCAGTTCACTGTAGCAGTGGGTTTCTCTGAGGTGTCACTCACAAACCATCTACCAGCTTTATCCCTTCTGTTCTTGTTACAGTCCAAATGTAACATCCCACTCAGGCAAACCATACCAACATATAAAAATGCCAATTTTATCAAAGCAGTCTCTTCAATAAGCTTTCTACTTCGGCCTCCTTAAAAAAAAAACCCTTTTTTTCTCCAATTTGAGGGTTACACTCATTTATTCTTATTCTATAATTCTCCTGAATTTCACTTTACTGGTACATTGTTTTCCTACTCTTGCTTTGACAATCTTCTTGTAGCTTCATCTAGGGAGAGGTATTTGCCTGTGTGGAGACAAACTATGTCAGCCACATTTGGTGTCAAAATTTTTGCCATAACTTGGTATCACCATAGTTCAACTGCAAAATTTTACATCTTACCCAGACCTTGCATGAAGCACTAGATGATCCCTTGAAGAAGGGTAGCAGGACTTTTCTAGTCTCTTCCTAAGTCCTTTAGGCCTGCTGTAATGTGTGGATATTCACAATAGAATGATATTAATTTTAGTGTCTATCATCAGCCGTGGATTTACCAATTTCTGTTAAAAAAAAAAAAAAAAGGAAAACATTATTCAGTTTTTCGCAGGGAAACCGTGGCTGCCCCATCCCTGGAAGTGTTCAGTGCTAGGTTAGATGGGGCCTGGAAGAACCTAGTTTGGTGGAAGTTGTCCCTGCCATGCAGGGACGTGAAATGAGATGAGCTTTACAGTCCTCTCCAAACAAACCATTTTGTGACTCTGATTCTGTAACAGTTAAAACCTGCAAGGCACTAAAACTTGTTTCCAAGCCACACAATTTCTCCCCTGAATCAACACTAGATTTTTTTCTTTATGTCTCCTGAATTTCTGGCTTGCCATTTTGAAGAAAACATTCTACATGAACAGTGGATCACAGCAATTTTTCCTTTAGTGTTTGTATTGGCTTCCAGCTGCTAAGTGTAAAGTGAAACAGGAGGAAACACCCTCTTAAACTTCCTCTTTGTGATTCCTGTTCACTTATGTCATGTGCTGGCTTAGTAAGAGAATTTATTTGAAACTAAATTTTAGTGTTCAATTTTACTACCATATCTACCTCCAGTGTTTGAGCACTTTTATTTGTGTGTTAACATGCTGAGACTGACCCATATCAAAATCTCTCAAGAATGGGTGGTATATGGATAACTGAATCACAGCTTTCTTTCATCTATTTCTATCTGGTTGTGGGCACAGGTGACTTCTAAATCTATGGGAAAAAAAACCAAAACAAACCACAAAACAACCCCGAAACACACAGATAGATTGTATCAGTTAGGAAATCCTTCTCGAGGCATTCGGGATTTGTAGAGTCATAGAAAGGTTTGGGTTTGAAGGGACCTTAGAGATGGTCTCATTCCATCCCCCTGCCATGGGCAGGGACATTTTCTACTATCCCAGTTGGCTCCAAGCCCAATCCAACCTGGCCTTGGACACTTCCAAGGAATGGGGCAGCCACAGCTGCTGTGGGCAACCTGAGCCAGGGCCTCACCATTCTCACAGAGAGTAATTTCTTCCTAATATGTAATTAAAATCTACCCTTCTTCGCCTTAAGTCTGATCCCCCTTGTTCTATCACCCCATACCATTGTAAAAAGTTCTCCAGCCTCCTTTTTGGCTCTTGTATTGGAAGGTACAATAAAATCTCCCTGGGTTGTCAGGGAGAGAATAGCAGCAGAAAGAGGTGCAGTGGAGGAGGAAGTACAAAGGGAAGGGTAAGAAGGTAGTGGGACTGTGTCATGGGGACAAGGGAGGAGTTTCTGTCCCTGATGTCAGTGTGGTGCAGCTGCTCCATGAACTCGAGCTTGCTGCTAGTTGCTTTGAAAGGGCTGCCATTTGGAAGCTACGAGCAGCTTATGTTTCTTGATATGAGCCTGTGGAGAAACATACTGAAAGCTGATCATCTTTAATGTACACACAGACAATTGGGAAAGGCAGCACCAGAATCATGCACGTGGGGAGAGGTGCTCTGCTGAGTCTCCTTAAAAACCCAACAAAGTGCGCTGGGCTTGGTTTCCTTCTCACAGTTTGACTTCATGTCCTTGGTAAGGAATAAGACAATGGAACCCTTGTGCTGTCCAAGCAGACTGGTCGACTCTTTCTTTTCCAAGGAAAAGCCAGTTTTTCTCCATAGACAGATGAAACCTTTTTCTGAACTTTCAAAAACATTTTGGAAATTTATATGCAAGAGCACATCTTAAATAAAATGAGAATGAGAACCTGCATGTAATAGACAGACAGGTCTTCTTAGTTTTGTGAATAATTCAATGTCTTAAGTTTTTTCCCTTATATAACTCAGGTCTTGTTTGGTTTTTTTTTCCTAATAGTCTATTTCATTATTTCCCCTTTTTAGTGGGCAATGCTTTTTCATTTGCTGGGTTCTGGTTTATCTTTTTTAAGACAAACAGCAGGCCTTGGGTATTTTGTTTGTTTGCTTCTTTGTTTTGGGTTGGGTTGAATTGGGTTTGTTTTGATTTTTTTTCATTTGTTTGCTCATTGTTTTGTTACTAATTTCTTTTAGTTCAAGGACTACCACAATGTCATTATTTCAGTGTTTTCATAGAGTGTGTTGACTACACAACATTGGCATCAACGGAGGATGTAGGATATGGAGAGAACTACACAGGCATTTCCACTATCCCTAATATTTAAGGGTCTTAATGTTTGCATTTCAGAGTTCTTATTGGGGTGGGTTTTTTTCCTCTTCCAAACAGGGAACATCCTCAGATCTCTTTCTTCAGACAGGTACCCAAATCCAAAATGCTGCAATTCATTTGAAAGAAGGAAGAAAATCATATCCATTGGGTTCAGCTCACACACAAAAAAGGGGAGAATTTTGCATTCATTGAGCTAACCACTCTTCTCTGCACTGTTTCATTTTAATCTAATGCCATTCCACCTCCTCCTTCTTTTGTCCTGGCAGAGTCAATTATAACCACAGATTGCTACATGGAATTGCAGCACTAGGGAAACTGTTAGCACCTAGCTGCTCTGGCACAAGATCACACTAAACAGCTTATTAAGATTCAGCCATCAGCTCTGATGAGTTACATGCAGCAAAGGGCTGGGATTTACTTCCAACTCATTTAATTACAGAAATCAATGAATTCACAGAGCACAGCCATGAACAGGAAGATCAACTCGACTTGGCCACCGTTTCATTTGAGATCTCAAGACATTACAAGTGAGACTGTACCAAGAATCTGTTAAATTTTGGAGGTTTGAACAAATGAAACAATGGTAACAGAATTGCACATATCTTTACCCCAATATAAAAGTATTTTCAGTATTCCACAAATAAGATAATAAAATTGAACAAATTTTACTTATCTTACAAATAAGGGACTGTGTTTTAAATAGGGACAAATAGGGACATACAAGGGTATTTATCTTATAAAACAGGGGATTGTCTCATAAATAAGGGCACTAGGATACTCTGGCAGAAAAATATATAAGAATTTTACACAACTGAAAATCCACTTGGTTGTACTGAAATTTTTTTTCTTTTTTTTTCATTTGAATTGCTACCTAAGTACTGTCTTACCTCTAACTCCTCTAAAGCAGGTAAAGAGAATGGACAATCAAAGCACCTCACCTGACATGGTAACACCAAGAATCTGATCCAACCTGTTTTGGTGATGGCAACAGAAGCAGTTAGGGTATTTACATTTCATAAAGTGTACAAAGCTGAGGTAACCACAAGATATTTACCTCAGAGTACACAAACTCAAAACAGCATGAAAGGATGAGTAAATGTTATAAAACACATTGCAGTTTTTGTAGGATCTTGCAGTGCATCACTCTATTTCCTGGCTATGCCCTGTGAAAGTACGGTTTTTGTCACATGGTTTCACAAATTATTCATTAAACTTTAATATGTCGTATGCCTTGCGTTCCTGGTATGTCATTACTGTGTGATGTTAACTACAAACCCAAGTACTAAACAGAGCTTTGGAGAGAGCAAGCCCTCAGGAAAACAGAAAAAGAGAGCAAAGGAAAACATGAGCAGGTATGACAGAACATGAAGGGGGAGTAAGGACAAATTAGAGAATAAAAGTAACCACAATTAAAAAATGCAAACAGAAGTCCAAGATATGCTAATCAAAAAATGTCCTATTATGCAAATGTAACAGTAATTGCTGAGCATATGTATTTGAATCTCAAAAGGAGAGAAAAAAATATGTAACAGCTACTGATGCCATATTGTACATTTGAGTAATTTAAGATACTGATTTATATTTCTTGTTGGAGGTTCCTTCTCCTTCTTTCTCCCACAAAGGGCATCCTTCCTGCATACAAATGAAAAGCTCCAAAACACTTTGTCCAAGGTTAATAGTTTTGTGTTAAAATTTTTTTGAAAAGATTTAGCAAGTCAAATAGCTGCTGAGCTCTGTGGCGTGGAATTAAAGCATCAGGGCAGAAGTGGAAAGAAAATTATCTGAGTAAAATGAAGAAATTGAAAAGACAGTGATTAAAAAAAGGATTATGGTAGAAAGCTAAATTAATTAGCTGGATGAAGAACTATAATAAGACAAAGACCCAGGTTTTTAAGAAGGTATGCATTCCTTAAGGTAGCAGTGTTTTAATCAATTAAACACCATAATGAAAAATATTCAAAGACAGTTTTAGGGGTCTTTTTTCAATGTGTTGTTTGTTTTGGATTTTGGTTTGGGTTTTTTTGCATTTTGGGGTGGAGGGTGTTTTTGAGTGTTTTGTTTTTTGGTTTTTTTTTGGTTTGGATAGAAGGTCCTCAAAGATAACATTAAGTCCATGAAGGCAATACCTACAGCCCATGGAAATGCCTGCATAGAGTCTGAACTGAATTTAATCTAACAAAAGTTATTTCTTTCTTCTTCTAATGCAATGCAACCATGTAGGTGACTCAGCAGGGTCTCTGGAGGCAATGGGGAAGGAAATGTCATTGTCCTCATAATCTGAAACTTTGGGCTTACTGAACTCTCTCTGAAGAATTCTTGGCTACAAAAAGGGTTAACTTCCAGGATAAGGTTTCCTACTCTAAATTCCTATACATAACAAAATACTAAAACAGGAATGGTTTGTTTTCCATCTGCCTGCAGCAGATGCCAGCACAAAATATATGGCACCATTAAAATTCACAAAATTTGGGGTAAATTTGGGGCAAAATGGCAGGTAACTTGCAGAGGATAAATCACCGTAGAAAACATCATATCCTGAACATCAATGAGAAATAAAAAATCACAATTATTTCTTACACAAAATCTACTGCTGTGATTCAAAAGTCTTTTACAAGGACAAGACAGAAAGAAATACTTCTCTTACCACCAAAGATTATAATGGAGATCCCTAAAAGATTGATACTGCTGTGCAGCTCCTGGGGTGATGCTGCTCCAGACTAAGACACTGACACAGAGATGCCTGTTGTTGAAAGAGTCAAGAGGAACTTTAGATAAAGGAAGACATCCCTTTAGGCTTGGCAGATGTGACATGGGGACCAAAAAACCTCCTACATTTTTGGGGTGGTGGATGGAAACAGTGTGGAATAACCTGGAATGCTCTACCTGGTACTATACCTCTTATATTTGAGCAGTGAATCAGACCCTAAATAAACGTAGTGGCTGAGAATGGAGGGAGCAGAGACCTCTACCTCACCCATTGACACCTCTATCCAGGGTATTTGATCTCAAGCAGATTTCTACACCTCAGGTATTTAATATGAATGCATATTAAGAGACCACATATGAAACTGAGTTTATTTTTATGAAAATTTACACAGTGGCTGAGTCTGAAATGCAACCCTGGCAGCTGGCCCTCCTCCAGTAATGTCAATCAACAAAACACTGGCTACTACTGTTTTCAGGGGGTAAAATAGATCCAAGCTTTCGCCTGTGTTTTGTGCAATTAAATTGTAGTAATGAACTAAAGGAGAAAAATAAAGCCAGATAATAATGTTTAGCAAGTCTATGCTGTCTAGGAGGATCCCAATGTGATCGCATAATCAATGTAAAATAAGAAAACCCATAGAAAACTTCTCTTAAAATTATTTCAAGATTTGCATTTAAGGGATGATGGGAGAAGGATTTTCTGGGAGCTGGCAGGGAAAAAAAAAAACTCAAAGACTGGATTCAACAGGTATATCAATCAAGTTATTCTCTCCACCTAATCTTTCAAAGTGATTATTACTCTCAGGTTACCTGGTTATCTCTCATCCAGCTGTCATGTCCACACTCAGGAGTGAAGAGATCCCTCATACAGCTGCTTCAAAGACTTTGGCTATTTTTCTTTAAGAAAGTAGCATGCTGCTAAACTATTTCTCATCAGTCCATACCCTGCTTACCTATCCCAATATCCAGATGGATGAGACCCCAATTACTTTTTTTTAGTGGAAATAATATTACGGAAGTCCAATTTTTGCAGACACAATTTTGTTTCTGATGCAACGATACTTTTCTGATGTAGCTGTTGCTTTTTTCTGTCCTGTTATACCACCTCTGCAGCCATTCACACTGACCTTCACTGCTCATTTACCAACTCATTCTGTGATCTTTTTGATATCACACTGAAAAAGCAGTGGAATATGGACATTTACAAATTTTATGGCCAAGATTTTCCATGATTTTTCCTGGATGAGACGACTACCATACAAAAGATGGAAAGAGATTGGAAGAGGTGCAGAACCTTTGTCAATGTGCTGTAAACCTCTGAGATACTATTATCTGCAAATATTTAAGAACAATCTCTGATGAGGTTGCCAAAATATAATATTCAACCCTTCTGCATGACTCCTCTTTAATTACTGCTGTTCAATAATGCTAAAACTCGTTTGTCTAAACTCACTTTCCCCCTTCGAAGAAAATATTGCCCAGTTCTTTAATTCTCTTCCAATTTACACCTTAATCTGGGATGGAATTTTTCCCAGAGGACCTAGACAGGGTAGGAAATGCAGAGAAATATTTGTGCAACTGCAAGACTTTGTGGATCTGTTCTCCATTCTAGGATGTGGCTCTACAGCCACTGAGCCAGTGATTGTGAGGGCTGAGGAGGCAAGGAGCCCTGAAATAGCAGAGGCCTGCTGGTGGACCGATTCCGAGGTGTGAGAACATCCCCCTGACCTCATGGTGAGAAAGGAGAAGCCTCTCCCGTTAGGCTTTGTGGTACCATGCAGACTTGGTCTGTTTGATTGACTTGTAGCCCTCCACACCCCCAGACCTTCCCTATTAGCTCCTTTTCCCTAGTTCCACCTTTGTACCACCCCTGTGTCCTCACTCCATTGGTTCCCGAGGCTTGATCTGCTCTGGTACATAAACCCTGGACCCTGCATGGTCCGCTGTCTTTTTCCTCTGGTCTCCCTTCACGGCAGGATGCAATAAACCTCATCCATGGAATACCACATGGGAGAGCCCTCCGGACTCTTTGCCTCTGGGGGTGAGTTATCCAGCTTCAGTGTGCCTGAGTGAGAACCCACGCCAACAGCCGCGCGGGTGAAAGGACTCCGCTTGCTGCAGTGCTTACTGCACCCACCGGAACGATCCAGAGCCAGGGACGTTTCAGGGAAACGCAGCTACCCCTTCACCAACCCACACAGTGCTTTGCTGTGGGATTGTAGTAAACTGAAAGCAGGAGTTTTGGTCCCTCATTTAAGCTTCTCATGTAGGAAGGTTTAAAATTCATCGACTTTGACTTCTCATATAAGGACATCAATCCAAATACCTTTTGCTCAGCACATTATGTTCTGTTGGTAAGATAATCAACCTTAGAGCAACTGCTGACCACCTAGCACAGAAAGCAAAGCCATTTCAGTTTTCTACTGATCAAATCCCAGCGGAATGGAATTTCAATAGTTTTGAAAAACAAGTAAGGCCAATGAGGGCAAACTGAGTTCTAAAAGAGGCATTGCAGAGCAGACAGGACAGTAAGTATCTTGCCATAAGAAAAGGCTATTTGGTCATGCAACTCCTTGGAAACATTTTTAGGGGTGAAATGTCATCATAATTTTTTTAAAAAATGACAAAGAAGTCGCACAGAACTTGCAGGGAAATGATCACACAACATCAAAAAATAAATGTTCCACATGTGGGCTTTTAAAAAACGTGATAAAAATTGTAATGTGGAAGAAAAATATAAAAAGAGCTGTGATATTTCTTGTTAAAAAAATGTGTGTGGGAAATGGAATCCGATTCTCCCTGGGGACAATGATCAGAAAAATACTTTGTCAGTACTCAGGTGCCTCCATACATCAGGTTTAGCCCTTGCTCATCCTGTTAGCTTCCCCCAGCAGCACAGAGAGCAGGTCTACAGGGCAATTCTGAGCCAGATGGTCTTTGACTATGACAACTGTACCTAAACCATTTTAGGTTTTTTGGGTTTTTTTTGTGACAGATATAGATCTAAGAGATTTTTAAAAACCTCCAGCGAAGGGGCATCTACAACCTCTCTGTGGTTCCTTAAAAATCCTTATGCTAGGAATTTTTCTCTAATTGCGAACCTAAATCTCCGTTACCACAATTTAAGGCCATTGCTGCTTGCCCAAGCCCCAGTGGACAAGAAAAACACTTTATTCATTTCCTTTTCATAGCCATTTTTCACACATTTGAAGATACTTATGTCTCTCCTCACTCTTCCCTCCTCTAGACTAAACAAATTCCATCATGCGGAATATTCAAGGCCTCGGTGACTGTTTACAAAGTGCTCATATATCAGGGCACAGCAGACCTCAATGGCTGTCTAAGCTCCTTGGTAAATGATGGCTCTACTCCTCTGTCCCAGGGGAACTGTTCAGGTTGAGGAAAAAAGGAATGTGAATGAACTTGAGGTACTTTATGAGCGAGTTCAGATGCATGCTATGTGTTCATCCCAAAGATGTAAATGGATATTGTGGAACTAGCCTGCCTCCCCCAGAGGAAGAAAATAACAAAGAAGAGCCAAGGGGAAGTGGTAGCTTTCCAGGAAGATGTGGGAAGGTTGTCTGCACTCAAAAAGGAGTCTTGTTTCTTCTATTGAACCTGATTTAGAAGTAAGGAGCTGAACAGCTGTACCTTCATGTGTCCTGAAAATTTTGCCTTCCATCCAGATCAGGTGAGGGTTCATCTGTGAAAGCTTTGTTGAGATTATAAGAGTCATCCAAAGTCATAATATGTCCCTGAAACTGATGGATTAGCAGAAAACTAAGAGCAGAGGTCTAGGTTTAGGAGTTTAGGGCAGAAACTGATGCCCAGAAAGTTCCACCTGAACATGAGGAAGAACTTCTTGAACTTCTTCTTCTTCAGTTCATGTGACTGGGGCTGAACAGATTGTCCAGAGAGGGTGTGGAATCTCCGTCACTGGGGGTATTCCAGAGCTCTTTGAACACAGTCCTGTGCTCTGTGCTCTGGGTTGAGGCTGGACCAGATGACCCTCTGTGGCCTTCCAACCTCACCCATTCTGTGATTCTCTGATTGTGTGGGTTTCTGAGTTGTGTCAACACCAGCTTCACAAATGTGGCAGAGGATTTACCACTCACATCTCTTCTCTTTCAGCCAAGAGCCAAGTCCTTTTTTGTTTTTACCTCTTTATTTTTTAATGTGTTGGTTAATGCAGACACATGGCACTGGACATAGCTATAGAAAAGAAAATCCACAGGCAATCTTTCCCTCTCGTGGAGAGAGAGCCCTGCTTGACAGACACTAATTACATCATTCAGAATCATATGAAAAGGTGCTCAGATGCTGAAGAGAGGGGAATGGACATATAAATACAGTAGGTCTTAGATCCCATTGTGCAATAACTCTCTATTTGAATAAAACCTAGACTGACTGTCAGTGATGCTGTGGTTACTGAGTGGAGTGAAAAAGGGGAAAGATACAGTCCCCACACCTAATCTTTGAATTCCAGATAGAAAATTCTGATAGATTTGCAGGGAATTTGTCTTAATTTTGCACTGCCTATCTCCCGTTTCTAAACTCAGCACCTGAATATTTTCCAGAAATATTAAGCAGTGTGACTAAGCATCTGTCAGGTGTTTGCTCTCTCATCTTCCCAAGGGCAGAAGTAGGAGTGTGTGTATAAGCGGAAGCAGATGGCAGAGTAAGCCTATTCTGTATACATGGATATGGTGAGTGCACTAATATTGTTAAATACCAAATCCTCAATAGCTTTGCTTTAAATAGCAGTGTATCAAGATAGGGGGATGAAAGTCATGGAAGTGTTTTGAGGGGAAAAGCTGTGTAAGAGAGGACATGAGGGAGAGAGAGAGATGTGCAGAGGGGGATTATTTAGCAGTGCAGAAACCCAAAGACACCACTGGATTAATTCTCTAATCTGCAAACAGAGAATCGATTAGGTACTATTAGGAGGCAAAAAGTAAAACTGCAGCATAGTTCAGCTGCTTTTGTAGAACTAACAGGCAAAATTGCCAGCTGAGACATGAAAGAAATGTGCCCAAAGTGATGGTGAGAGGGGCAGGAGGAAGCCCAGAGTGGGGGAATGATAGCTCAGACCTGAGAGAGAGAGAGTGGGAACAGAAAGGAAGGTACTGCTGACTGGCCTTGAGGTATGGACACTTAATATTTTTTATTTTTATCATACTTTAGGGCACTTTTTGGGAACCAAAGTCCACCGGATTGGCTTCCCTTAACACTGAAAAGCAGACATTTCTGAAGAACAGGGTCAACTTTTGGGGCCAGCAGGTTCTGAGGCCAGCCTAAGGTGGTTCTGAGGGCACAAGACTTGAGTGGCAGAAACCTGATTGCCCCGATGGCTGGCAGATAGAGAACAGAGCCCTGGGATGTGGCAGCTCCAGCTGAGGCTTTTCACAGGCACAGAAAGCAGGCAGCATCCCTGAAGTTGCTTTATCATGGTGAGGGTAACTTTAAATGGCTATTGTAATTTGTGAAAGCAGTAAGTAGGTCATTGTATCTTATCCAATTTCCTCCCTCATTTTGTTTTCTTCTCTCCCTTCAGGAAAGCACACTTCCTTACACACTTGATTGCTTGTTTGCAAATGGGAAGCACTTTTTGCAGAGCACCCAGATGGTATAACATGCTCAGCATTATTGTCCAAACATGAGCAGTTTGCATGGAGGCTCAAGGCAGTGTTTATTAATGAATCTTGAAAATCTTGTAATTTTATCTTGAAAACAATAAAAGCGCAAACTAGGAAAATTTATAAAAACATTGCACATTTTTTTTTTTATTATTTTCTTAGTGAATTCTTCTGTCACTACACAAGACCCAACTTCTCTTTTAAAGTTGCAAGTGTCATCATGTGTTGGTTGATGTGCTATGGGAGAGACATCAAAACTCAGGTCAGAGTTTTAAAAATGGATCAAATTATAAAAAATTTGTTTTCTTCTCCTTTTTTTTTTTTTTTTTTAAGGGGAGAACGTGAATTTTTTTTTTGATCACAAAAGGTAGTTCAGGTCTGGATTATTTTTACACTCTAAGTGCTAAATATCACCTTTCCCTTTTCTAGCCCTGTTGCACAGTCTAAGGGAAGGTAACACAAAAACCTGTGAGGAGGCAGGAGAGAAGAGTAAGAAATAACAGAAGAGTAAGAAATAACTATTAACTACTGTAGAATGTGGGAAAAAACATTTTTAAAAGATTCAATTAGGATAAAGGAAAGCTCATTCGCTTGGCGAATATAAATACTCAGCAAGCATACGAACAAGGAGAGCACAGAAAGGACAAAGGCTCTAGAACTGAGGAAGGAAGGAACAGAACATTTTTCTTTCACATTCATTGTGTGGATAAAGATAAAAATTCTGGTTTTTTAGTGTATAATTTGTACTGGCTGAACCAATGTGTTTATGGGGTATTCTATTTTACAAAATATTTTCTCCACTTTGCAAATAGTCCAAAACTCATAAGCATGTGTGAAAACTCAAATACATAATAGTAGGGACTTATATTTTTTCTGTATATTATTTTCCAAAGCTAAATTATCTATGTCTGTTATATCAGAGGGGTCAAAAAGTTCAAGGGATGAGACATATTCATATTTTTATCATGTTCATATTTTTAGGCTGCTCCATGAGAAATTACACAGTAACAACCCCAAAAAATTTCAGCTCTATCTCCTCCTGTACTAAAAATTATGGGTATCAAAAGTTCATGAAAGATGGATCATATCCTCAACTTTTTTAGTTTAGGGTTTAAATCTCATTCCCTGTATGCAAAACCACAGCTAAAACTAGTACTAGTGAAATATGTCAAACTGCAGAGAAATGAAACTCACGTGTCCTTGCTTGAAAATGTCAGTGAAGGAAAAAACAGGGGTAAGTTGAAGACAAATTTCAGTTTTATTGCACCCTCTCAAAGGCAACTTTGCAGTGTGAGCCCAACTGAGATTCCTTTTATGAAAGACAGAAATGAATCTGCGTGATCTTTAAGTGACATCATATAAGCCATGGTTCAGTGAGATATTGAAGCATGACTCTAATTTCTATGGGACTGTCCAGATGTCTAAAAAGCAGAGGATCTGCATTCCAAATCACAGAGACTGCTCCTCAGATGAGAGGTAGACATGTATCCAAGTGTCATGCAGAACCAGAGCCAAACCTTCTGCTGAACCCTGAAGTCCCTCTGGCTAATTTTAAAAATGACCTTAGAAAATTCACTATTTGAAAATAACCCCCCCCCCTTTTTTTTTTTTTTTTAAATTGTTGGTTATTCTCTTTCTACCTCCGGTGACTCTCATGCACTCTCTGTGGCTCCGTGGCTGCGTCTTCTAAATTCCCTTCCTACAGGTTTGCTCCACAAGGTGGCAAAATGTAATAAAGCACATCCCTATGTTCCTGCCCTGCAGTTCACCTTAAATAAAAAAAAATCCAAACTAGATTTGATTCCCCTATCAATGGAGGCTTAAAACAGGAGAATCAGGGACTGCTCTGAATACTTTTTATGTGCTTGCTGTTGCCAGGGAAACCATTCCCCTGGCATTCCAGCGCTGAGCATATCTTGCACTTCTAGCATTCCAGCTCTCAGAAAATTAAGACTGTATCATGCTATCACGGTGTGGAGAAATTATTAGGAAATCAGGACAAATGCTGCTTAAATTAATAGTCCTGGCCTCTAAAAATAAAACATTTATTGAGATCAGATTTCAAATGTTCTGCATATTTTCTTTTTTATTTTTTTAAGGATTCAGCCTCATACTGAAATAGAGTAAGGTACAAGGACAGACCCTGGTTCATGCTGAATATGCAGAAGAGACTGCTGATATTTAGCAGTTATTTTCTCCACTGTAACACAAAATTAGCTGTGAAGTGTGTGGCAGACAAAGAAGACTGTGAATAGCTGTGATTTCTTGTGTCATATCATAATAAATGTGATGATCACATACAGTTTTTATGTATGGGTAAACACATTAGGACAAATTTATTTCTGATAAATCTATTGATTTTGCTAAATCATCCAGGGACAAATTTGCCATGGTGTTTCATGCCCAAACCTTTGATCCTCTAGAAGTTATTTATGAAGAAGAGAGCTAATAAAGTTTTCCAGGGGGACCCAGACATATGATCAGATTTCAAATTAAAATCTCATATCCTACATCCACAGAAGGCTGGAACTCGTTAAAGTGTTGTCCTAAGCAATAGTGGTAAGATCAAGGTAAGGAAACATTTCTTTAATTTGAAGAAAAATAAAATTTGGAACCCATCACTGAATGTTTCAAGTACAAATATCTTTGTCCAGTAGTCCTTTAGTACCTTAGGCATCATCTACTCCATGGTCAACAGGGAACACATTTTCCTTCAAGACATCCCTGTGTCCAAACCCTCATTTCCAAGGAGAAACAAAACAGGAGCATCAAAAGGCACAATCAAGAATATAAGCAATCGTGGCACTTGCACTGAAAGAACATGAGTCTGTCTCCTACAGGTTTAAACCATGTCCTGGGGACTACTGGGTTTGCCAAGTATCACCAGTGAGAACAATTCTGCTCTAACTCCTGTGTCTGCTGGTCACCACCTGCTGCCAAGGGATAAGGGCTCTGCTGGAGCATAATTGTCATTGTCTAGGCAGGAACTTGGAGTTTCCAAAAGACACCTTCATAGAAAGCTTTTCATCTGCTTACACAGAGCACAAACATACTCTTTAAAATAGGATGAGAATGAGCAAAATGGGGGAAGAACAGATGAAAGTGTAAGGCAATTGGGACATCTAGGGTCTTACTTTGAGGAGCAGATTATTAATTCTTGTGTACTTCAACTGGGACCACTCTGCATGTGTCCAGACAGCTTTGTTGTAACATAAAATTATTTTAGGAAAAAAATATTAAGCTTGGCAATAATTTAATTTTTTTTTTTTAATTGTCAAAGACCAAAAGTTTCAGGTGAAAGTAGCACCCATGGCTGTACTGTTCATGCCTGCTGCCCCCAGCTGAATTCGGGAGTCTGTGTTGTCAGGGGCCAAACAAACATATTGCCATTTGCTCATCTTCCCCATTGTTATTTAAATGAACACCCCAAGCAGAAACTAAGGCAAAAAATAAGAAGGTAAAATGTGCTGGTTGAATCCAAAAGACAGGTAAGGAAACCTGCAGTTGGTATCTTGGTCTCTTTATTATTACTCAAGTTCCCTTGAAATTTCATTTCCTTGCTGCAGCCAAGGAATATAGAGTCATATATATTAGAGAAGTTGATTTTTTTTTTGTAAAAATGATCTTTTTTCTCTTATCCTGCATGGAAAAAATTAGTGAAACAGTTCTTTTTTTGGAATTTTTTTTTTTTTCTGGGTCTACACACACATCATTCAATTCCAAATTTAAAATTTCAAGTTGGCTAGCATTTGCTGTAGCCAGTTGTCATTCAAGAAAAAAAAAAATCTCTTAACATGTGTGAAAAACTCAACCTTTGTTTTGGAACATCTGTTTCAGAATGGATATTTTTCATAGGATTATTGTGAATGTTACTTTGGCTATTTTCCAACACCCAGGACGATACCCTTATTTGTTAGATTCTCTCAGTCTGTTTTTGGAGCTAAACTTACTTGGGGCCAGTGATAACAAGATACGTTTATAAAGGGATACTTTATTTCAGTTATCATTCTCTAATAGCAATGTGTTGTCAAAAAATAAGTAGAATAATCTGCAAATTTTCCTTTTCCTATTACTGTTTTCCTGTCCTATCTCAGGGTATTTGAGAAGTTGATCTCGGGGTCCCTAAGTATTGCCAGTAGATAATGTACACAAATAAAGACTGACCCTGTGTTAGAGCTTTTAGAAGAAGAGATAAAGGATGTGAGAAAGTGAGACTTATTGTAGAGCTGGGTAATTGAAACACAGAGAAATCCCACGAAGACAGACATACAGGCTTCATTTGAGGCAAATGAATAATAGAGTCACTAACTTTGTCCAAATAATAGCAGGGGGCATGGGGAGGTATCTCCAACTGAGTGTGGTTCTGAGGAGAATAGTTTTTTTATTGAGGTGAGCATAATTAGGAGTGAATAAATGAATAATTGAACTGAATGTCTAGAAAGAACCCTAAACAATGCTTGCTCTGTGGGGATACAGAATATTTTCCTCGGGGGATTGACAGAAGATCTGGTATTTGAAACATTGCAAACCAAACTAGATGAAGAATTGAAAAGTTTAGAGTCTGTCCCAGAAAGAAGTGCTCTGTAAGCACCTTTAATGTAGGTTTTACCTTCTACCCATTCTTTAATACCATGATTTATGACAAGCAAGCATTCAGATCTCTATTTGAATTAGAATTACTACTTAAGGGTCTGGTTTCTCATCAATATATGGGGATTTATAGACCTGATTTCAAATAAAGTTAATGTGTTCTGCCTCTGTAAATCCTTTCTGGGTGATGTGAGGCTAGACCACCTAGAATAAATAAAAAAAAAATAAAATAAAATAAAAAGGTGAGATTATTTACCTAAGAGATCCAAAGAACTCCTCTGGCACACTTAGCAATTTAAAAGCTGCATTAGATTTACCTGATAAAGGATAACAGCTCCTCTGGTGCTGTTAAGGCCTGCAGGAGAAATAATTATACAGGTACTCATATTTACTTAAGGAAAAGTGCATACTATTTAACTAATCCTTTGTTGTGCAGCTACAAGGTCTGCTGCTGAATGCCCAAGGCTGAGTTTAGTTCTGTGATAGGTATGGGCAGAACCTGTTAAACAAAGAGAAGTGATGCATGTGCATCCAAACTCAGAAGTATTTAAACATACCTGGAAAAATTTCAAATTTTTGAGTGATGTAACAGCCCAGATCTTTATGGCCTGAGGAGCATATTTCTAGTTAAGTGGAGTTTTCAGAACTGCAGCATGAGGTCCTATTTTAAATTTCTATGGTTTTGGACTCTTACTGTTGTGAGCCACTTAGCGTGTGTCCTTCTGGTTCACACGTTTGTTCACTTAAACTTGTTAAAGGTCAGAGCTGTAAACAAGGACTGTGAGCTTAGGCCTGAACCATGCAAGAGTTACATAAAATAGCATTCTTAAAAAGTCTTATTCTCACTGAAGTCAGGGAATGTGGCTGATGGAAACAGTCCTCACTGGAGTCTCACCTCACCCACGACCAGGAATGACTGCTGCACCCCACAGCCTTTTCTACCAAACCCACTGGAACCAAAGAGCAGCAGTTCCAGGCTGTAAATCACATTCTTTCTTTTTAACTACAGGGCAGGGGTTTGTGCTTTCTCAACATCTCCTTTGACAAGTGCCTTTCTTAGGGATCACTTAGAGAGGCACATCTGAGAAGTATAAATAATTAACTCCACTTAATATAAAGAATGTAAAGATAACCAGATAGATGTTTGAACACTCTCATTTTGAAATAAAGTTCATAATCCAGGAAGTTAGGCTGTTTGAACTGCTCTCACTTTACTCCTTCATGTAGAGTTCTGACCAGCTTCACTTAGAAATATTTCAATTTATCTTTCCTTATTATTTATCTCTACCTCTCCATGTGGTGAGCAGACAAATTCTCAGGATAGTCTTGTTTGAAGCAGCACTAAAGATGTTCCTTTCCTAAGACTGATAATATATTTTTTCTCATATCAGTTTCACATGTCACATTGATTATTATGGTACAAAACTGAAAGAACCAAAGGCAGCCGTGTTACTAAGGTATTATTCTGAGGCTCAGGAACTGGGGATTTGTTCATCTAGAGAAACAATTTTTCCCTTACTTTTTTTGTTTGTATTATTTTTTTAGGCATTAGCCACCTCCTCTTCTCTTCATCTGTCTTACTCTTTTAGACTAAGGATGGGGCTCCATAATTTGTGCTAATGTCTGTGACTTTAGATGTTTCTTTTGACAGAAATAAAATGTTAGATGAGTGCCAGACAGCTTTCACAACCCTGTTTTCAACAGGGGGAATAGAGAGAAAGAAGATCTGGGGGTGTCTTTGTGTCTCAAATGCCCTTTGAGGTCATCAGGACCAGGATCTGGCAGGTGGGTCTCTTTTCTTCTTGGCTGCTTAGTAAAAAATCTAAGATTCACACTTGGTGGCAGTGTTTGGCAGAAAATCTGGAGAGAACCCAGAAGCAGCGTCCAGGATCCAAATGCAGGTCTGGCCTCATGTTTATTAGGATGAAAGATCCAGTTTGGATTTGTGGATAATATCTGTGTGTGCTAATCAAAGCTTTGTCAAAGCCTGCAGAAGTAATTTAAGCAACCATTT
>VXAC01003574.1:10429-23023 GCA_013399225.1 Rhipidura dahli | reverse complement strand
AAAAAAAAAAAAAAGGCTAAACAAAGTTTCTGTAAGATACAATGCTTGGAATAATCACCTTCATCTGGAGCAGGTGTGATTACAGATTGCTTTATTCCCACAGCAGTATCTGAGCCTACCTGTATATCTGTGGTATGAAACACCATCCAGAAGTGAAGAATAAGGATTTTTTTTTTTCAAGTCAGCAAGGAAATTTCATCATGAAAAACCTCAGGAGTATTCCAAAGAACAATCCAAACCTAAATCCAGACTGCATAGCATCAAAACACTATTTATTCATTTTGCTCTTCTAAAGCTTCTGCCCTCATCCTAAAAAAGCAAAATAAACTGCTAAGCTATGAAATTCACAGAATCACAGAATGGATTGAATTGGAAGGGACCTCAAAGCTCATCTCATTCCACCCCCCATCTGTGGGCAGGGACACCTTCCACTATCTCAGGGTGCTCCAAGCCCCATCCAACTTTGCCTTGAACACTTTCAGGGATGGGGCAGCCAAAGCTTCTCTGTACAATCTGTGCCAGGGCCTCAGCACCCTCATGGCAGAGAATTTTTTCCTAATATCTATTCTAAACTTTTTTCAGCTAAGGACACTCCCCCTTTTCCCACCACTACAAGCCCTTGTGAAAAGTGTCTCCAGTAGAAATAAATAAAGTGAAACAACAGCAGAAATCCTCACTTATCCAGTGGGTCTCCCTGCTTCAGGAAGCCTTCATATCAAATGTGATAGGAGTTTTCAGAAGCAAGATAAAGCAGTCATTCAGAAACAGCAAGTAGCACTTGTAGAGCACAGACAAAATGGCAATACAGAATGCCTGACTTCAAAACATATCTGATAGATTCACAGCAAAATAATAAAGAGATCCCAGTCCCTAGGCTCCCTGTCCAATCAGTGGAGAGTCATGCAGGTCATGGCTGACGGGATCCCAACTCTAAGACACCAATGGCATCCCCTGGGAAGCCCATTCTCCACTCCTGTTCACCACAAGGAGAGCCTGAGCAAGTGCACCTCGTGTTTTAGGGACCAAGCCAGGCAGTGTGAGTGCACTCCTCAGAGAGACTCGGGCTGCTGATCCTCACTATGAAACATTGCACAGTAGGTGTGGATGAAGTGAATTCATCAGGTGAAAGAATGCAAGTATCTTCCAGTAAGTGTGAAGGGAATTGTACTCACAGCGGATTGGATTTTAGGTTTCTCTCCGTGATCTCAAGACAACGTGAGTCACTGGAAGCAGTATTCTGATATTATCAGAGAGAGCAAATAATGATGTTCATATGCCTTTTGAATTGGATAAATGTTTCTTTTTATTTTAGTAAGGAGATTTATAGGAGTATCTCATAATAAATATGAGAAGTTTATCTTCCTTTAACCACACAAACCAATTAGATTACTGTAATATTAAGGAATGCTTTAATATAAAAGAAGCTCACTGGAGTATGAATGTGAATGACAAGCTTGCTGTTCATGATGAGCTTGCTTAGAAGAAGGACACTGCCATAGCCTGTTAGATTTTCTGTGTTGTCCTTTGTTCTCATCACTCATCCAGCTCGACAAAACACAGGTAAAATGATCTTTTCACTGTTCAATGAGACAATTTCTTAAAAATTGAATAGAGGAGTATCGTATATTCAATTAAATGAAACAACAAGTTAAATTAAAATGTTTTACTGAGGTCTATTTTATCTATCATTGAAGTAAAGGATAAACTTTCACTAGGTTCAATAGAAACAAAGCTGGGAAGAACTGCCATGCTCCGCCATGACAGATCAGTGAAACTGATCTTTCTAATTAAGCCTGGCTACAAGGTCACAAGGACACTTTTTCTCCTTTTTCACACTCTTCTCTTAGTATGATTCTGGCATGAAAAATAATTTCCTTCCATTTGGTATGGAATAGCCTCAGCTTCAAGTTAACAGTAGATTAACACTGTGAGAAGCAATAATATTTTTGCAAGCGATGGCATGAATACAGTCTGATTTCTCAGTCTTTCATCTCTTCCCTCTTTAGCACTGGTGTCCAAAAAAGTGTCAGACTTTCAAAGCATCTTTCTCATATATAGCATCACATAGCTAAAAAAACCCCTCAACACCACACAAAGTTTACTAATATGTTAGTCTGTAGCATCGGTGCCCATTTGTAAACCAACTTTAAGCAGTCTTGGTATTTATTGAATTGATAGACAATATAGACAGTGACATGAAAATACAATTTATCATATCATAGAGGAAGCACATACATTATTATCAATGCTTTATTATCTGTATTTGAATTCCCTCCCTGGTGTGTGATGGAATGTGGGTATAATATCCAGATTTTAACTCCTTCATGGCACTTGAAGTAATAGGATTCTTTCTGAAGGCACCTATATCACCAAACCTTTTGTGCTGGGAGTAGTTTCTGCCATGGTCTATATGTCTGGAATGTAAGTAAATGACCTGTGACTTCAGCACCAGCCACTACAAGCAAGGTAGGGGTCACTTTTTTGTGTGCTGCTTCTTGTGTTTGCTAATGTTCCAGACTTAGCCCAGAGGTAAAAATGTTTGGTAAGAACAAAAAACAAACCAGGGGGGAGCTAAAGGATACAGAAAAATATTTGCTGTAGGGCAAGTGTACAAGGCAGCAGAATGGGATTCATGTGGCTTGGTTGATTCCCAGCTTTACCACAGAATTCATATAGAACATGGGAAATGGGTGGGACATAATAGGACAGGGGGGAGAAGGCTTTAAATTAAAAGGAGTGTGGAGGGGTTAGATTGGATATTAGGAAGACACTCTTCCATCTGAGGGTGGTGAGACCCTGGCACAGAGTGCCCAGAGAAGCTGTGGCTACCCCATCCCTGCAAGTGCCCAAGGCCAGGTTGGATGGCTCTTGAAGCAACCTTGGATAGTGGAAGGTGTCCCTGCCCATGGCAGGGGGGTAAAACTGGATGAGCTTTGAGGTCCCCTCCAATTCAAACCATCCTGTGATTCTGCTATTTGATGAATATGCAAAATATAAACTGTACATTCTTTCTCCCTCACTTACATTATATGTTTTTATTAGGATTTCTCAAAAGCAGAAATCACCTCTTCTAGTGTTGCTAAACATACAGCTGCAAAAGTCAGCTGGAAATGCCAGACTGCAGTGTTGCAGGTGTACATCAAACTTCAGACTTTTCTCAGGTGGTTGAATTGCCAGCTACATCTTCATCTTTTCCTCCTTTCATGACACTCATGCTGTCTGTGAGACAGGGAGTGCACCCTGTTGTGCAGCTTCTCTCTGGCTTGGGTTTCATTTCTGTGTTCAGTCATTTGAAGGTAGAGCTGCTTTTTAGTCCATTGGGAAACAGAACCCAAACTTCCTATCAGCCTTTCAACTTGATGTACTGGTGAAATATGTTAGATTAGGTCATGGTGCTAGAAGAAATACAAGTTGCAAGGAAGGCTCTGCTGTGAAAATACTCTTAGCTGAGCTGCCAAATCGCACTCTTTAATTGCAAAGTCAGTCTAGTAAAACATAATTAAACAAGGAGAAGTTTGGGTCCACTGAACATTTATTCTTTTCCAGTATTTCAGGTTGATTTTTAGATATTACGGAGACATTTGTAATCTACTAAACTGCTCTGCATGCTGGATTGCTTGCATTTGCACTTTTAAAAGCTGCTATATGAACAGATAACAGCTTTTCAAGCTGAAAATGAGTGTGAAATATTCTATAAGTTCACAAGGGAGGTATTTTTTTTCTTCCTATTTATCAAATTTGCTAATGTCAGTACCTCACCTTGTTCATCATTAATGCGTAAAATTATATTAAAATAGCAGGAAGAATTGAAATATAAAGATATGTAACCCAGGACATTCACACAAGTGTTGTGATTTCTTCTTTGACTCAACCTCACCAGCTGGTGCTGCTTCAGTGTACAAAGTTTTGCCAAGAGGTTTTAAACAGGACACATCTCCTACAGCATGTTTTGTTATATTAAAAAAAAAAAAAAGATAATTAATAAGGGAAAAGATTGAGGCTAGACCTGAAAGATACTGGGCAATGTAATATCATCAGCTTTCTTACATGTCAAAGGATTGGATGAAAAAGGTCAAATCACAAGGGAAGGGTAGAGTGCATTGACCACAGAGTCCTAGAATCAGAGAATGGTTTAGTTTGAAAGGGTCTGTCGAGATCATCTTGTTCAAATATTCTGCCATGGGCAGGGACACCTTCCACTATCCCAGGTTGCTTCAAGAGCCACCCAACCTGGCCTTGGACATTTCCAGGGATGGAGCAGCCACAGCTTCTCTGGATGGTGATAGTGGCAAGGACCACTGGCACCAATGCTCAGTTGCTTCACCTTATACCAGCATCCCTGGGGAATTCATCAATCATAATGAGCAATTAACTGGAGTTCTGAATGTTGATGATGATTCTGCCCTCCCAGGCAGTGCTGTGACCCTTCACCTTATGATCCTGTATTTTCCACACAATGGACTAAGCATGCCTAGCACTAAAACACTGTTATGTTTAATGCAGATCTTAACTTAATGCAGATCATGATATAACTAGTGTTCTGACCATCTCATAGAATCATTAAGGTTGGAAATGACCTGTAAGATCAAGTCCAAACATTAATCTGTCACTGTCAAGTCCATGAACAATAATGTCTTTTGATGTTTTGGGGGAAGAGAAAGATGTTTTTCTTCTCCCCTTAAATCAGTGTTCCTAGAACAATTTGTCATTCCTGGTGGTACATTTTGGAAGTGTCACAGAGCAACACTGGCAGTGTTCTCTTTTTGTCCAGTACCCTACAAGAGGCTGCCTTGTTCTCCACACAACCTGATTCCTCATACAGAGTCTGCAGATTTGATCCATTCTGGAGGGCAGTGGGTACACAGCCAGTGAAGGCTGTGAGGGAAGGGAGTAAAGAGGAATATCCTGTTGTTCATCCATGCATTGCTGAGCAAAGAGTTACAGATAGCACCACTTTCAAGTGGGGCAAGGCAAAGGAGGAACAGGAGAGGCCTTAGCAGAGGAATAACAGGGTTGTGTAATCGGCACAGAACCATGCAAAGCAGGGCATAACTCTGGCTTTATGGGCAATATTGTATCACAATGTCACATCACAGCAGTGTCCAATCATCTTGAATTTCAGTCCTGCTGCAGCACAGACACATCTCGCCTGGCGTACCCCTTTCTGTTCCAACCTGTCTCTTTTTAGGCAGGAACATTTCCCTTGTTTATATGTTGTTATAACCCTGGGACCAATGTGGTTTACACTGAATTTGATCTGGGTGAAATGAAGGAATTTGGGTCTAATGGCATTTTTAAAAATACAGCTGTAATATGTATATATACACAGTGAAAATACTGAGCCCTTCCCAGAGAACATAGTACAAGTCCCTTGAAATGGACAGGCATATTTTCCCTCAGGGATAGCAAATAACTCTTCAAGAAGAAAATAATAATAGTAAAATTATATGGTATAGACTGGACATTGTTAACATTGGCAATACATAGTGAATAAAATTATTACAAAACTCAGGAGGCAAGCCTAAATATTAGGAAAAAAAAAGCCTGCTAGAACAAAGGTCTGCTGTAAAAATAGCATGAACTGGTGCTGTTGGAAGTTTAGATTATTCCTGAACCCATTCCAGTCATTTCTGTGCACATAGAAGATCATGGGTTAAATCAACAGAGATGCAAGAATTTGCAGTACAGTTTCTTACGGAGGAGTTGCATCTCCTTATGTGAGGGGATGAATTTGGCCCTTGATTTTGAGGAATTGGCTTGAAGCTAAATAAGTTTCAGAATTAGTCACACATTTTCAGATCCCCGTGGCTGCTACATAAGAACAAGTTCAGTTGCCCCTGGAGGTGAGAATGTAGGAAGTAAATTAAAGCAATCTTTTGCCATTAAGCTGGTGTGTACATTGAGATTAATTTTTGGTGCCAGCAGGGCTTTGCTGTGGGGATGCTCTCAGCAGGGCTGCAGTCCTAACCTATGGCTGTTGCTATAGGGAAAAAAAAAACTGTCAGAAAAGGGGCTCTAGAGCACCAAAAGGGGAAACACTCCTTGATACAGCTTAAATTAATGCTAATTAAAATAAGAAATAGGTAGCAGGAGGGAGATGGCAGTGTTAATCAGCATAATATAAGGCAGGGGGCTGGAAACACTCCACTAAGATCTGCGCCTGTACAGCTCAGTTTGTTTACAACAAACAAAATCTTCTCAGCTACTGTTACTGTAGCCATGGCAACAGTATTGAGGTTACATCTATCAACAAAGAGAGCAAAACAAAGATAAGGCTGGTGTTTAATAAAGATGAGCCATGATAATTATACACCAGGCAAAAGACGGCTGCAAAACGAATAGCCTGTGCCCCCAATTTATGTGACATTTACCTCTGCAACAACAGAAATTAGATAAACTTGTGACACCAGTGTCACCATTTCCCAAGTAGGTGGTCCCACTGCCTTTAAATATTACACAGGGATGTAAACTCCTTGCCCTCTTATTTCTTCCATGTGTAAGCCATGGTGGTTTGGGTGCAACAGTGACATCTGAGGTTGTGTCAGAGAGCATAAGAGAGAAAAGAATTGCTGAGGCTCACAGACACAATTTATCCAACTAGAAGAAATAATATATTACAAAGAAGTATCATTTATACCACTTGGGATTTACACCAAATGCTACTGAGTTTTATCTGTTTATCTATTTACTGTATTCCCTTTACTTCCTTTCACACTTTGCTGTTAACACAAAATGTCCATGTGGTCCTTTGTGAAGAGGTCATGTGTGATTCAGTTTCCCAGGAATTAAATCAGCTTGTCTTCAGGATAAGAGGCAGATCAGCAGGAGTCTTCAGATGCCCTTCCCCCAACTCCCCATTCCAGAGCTAGGGACATGAAGGAAAGGCTGTGCTCCAGAAATGGAAATGAGAGCAGGAGATGAAAGGATGGGTGACTTAGGAAGTCTTTGCTCCAGCTAGTCACATCTGACATACTGAACCCATTTTTAATCTGAGAGGACTCACTGGGAATGTTTCAAGCTAAATTTTAGGAGGACATTTTGTTGCAGGACTTCAGTTATTCCAAGTTTCACAACAGGTGAAAAAAACCCACTACTCAAATAATTTGAGTAAAAGGAATGAGAAAAGTTCTTTCAAACATAGGTGTTTGATGAAATTACTCTAGTTACCTATACCAAAAACCTAGTCTGTCATCTGGACACCTGGCCTCCAGGAAACCCTCTAGAAGGGCAAGAGTCCCTATTGGTCCCATGTCATATCTAACAGTACCAACCAGATTTTCAGGATGCCATAGGATATACAAAATGCAACTTAGATATGGCTACCTTAATTTAAAGAGATTAATTTCGACCACTATCAACCTCCTTTAGATTTTACAGCATGAGAATTTTTTTAAAGATAGATTATTTAAGACCACTTGTCTTTAATCATCTAAAAATAAGGAACTCAGCCTAAGAAATTAGTTGACTAGACTACCTCATTAGTAGCTACAGAGAGACCAGCCCTGCCATAAAACAATTTGTCACATCTAAAGATAGATGTCTAAGATGAGTCATCCTCTGAAGGTTTTCTGCTGAACAGAAAGAATAAATGACTAACTTAGAAAAAGCAGATGTCTCTTAGGTGGCTAAATTAAAGTGAGACAAATTTTAAGTGCATTCATAACTTCTTGTAATGATTCCTTAATATTATTAAGTAATGGTTTTATTTTTTTAAAATAGTTGGAGACATCATCTGGTGTTGTTTTACTTACATGTTTTTATCAAAAAGCAAAAACTAGGCTGATGTCATTAAACAAAGGAAGACAAAGAATCTTTCTCTAACCTTGAGTTCAGATGATAAAGTTTGGCTGAAGCCATTTTTAAAGTATTATTCTTTGCATCTGAACTGTGTCCTGGGTAGGACAAACCATCATGGCTCTTTCATATAATTCTATTTTTGTACAGTTTTTCTAAAAATATTTGATAGTGTAAGGTTCAATTGGAGATGATGAAGAGAGTCTTGCATAGAATGAAACAGAGGTTTTCTTGCCTTTTGGTGTGGCATGAAGACATGAGTGGTTCTCTCAGAAAATAATTTTGGAACTGCTGGAGTGTATAAATGAGAAGCATGTCAGTGTCTTATCCATATAACCCATTAGAACTGGTCCTTAAGTACTAATTCTCCTAAATTGTGTCTCAAAGAATATCAGGAGGCATGGCCAAAAAAACTCTCAGTGTGCAAGCAATATGAATAAATGATGTAGAATTCCAGTACAGGCATTGTCAAAGCAACTATTGACTTCAGTGACATTGCAGTTTTTCTGCCAAGTTTTCTCTTGGCTTCAGTGAATCTGGACGAAGTCAAGCATGCTAAAACTATTTAAACTATGAGTATGCACCTATAGGTAAGTGCCTAAGGGTGAAAAAAATTGTGGCAATGTAATTTTTTGGTTAACTACCTGAGAGGAAATTGATGTAGGAGTAAAGCTCAGCAAAGTGCAGTTAATAAACCAATGGGAAAAAAATGTCACTGAGCATTAAAAAAATGTTTTTACATTATATAATGACATTAATGCCTCAGTGTGTTCTAGACAGATAAAATGGCTTTACCTTTCAAACCTGGCTTAACAGAAACTCAAATCTGGCATCTGAAATTAGGAACCATGAAATGTTTGAAGTGGCTTTAGGTATAAATGTCCATCTCCTTTGGGAACTGCATGCAAACCACCTTTGCAGACTGAGTCCAGTAAATCCTCCTTCAGGAAGGTGAAGACTGTGGAATGATTCCTGTGCTCCTGTCTTCCTGGATAAGTGAAATGCTGTAAGTCCAAAAGAGAATTAAAATATGACAGAAAATGCCAATTGAAAAATTCACTGTGTCCTGGGCATAGTGGATTTCCCACTGGAGGACTTCAGAGGTGCTTCTTCTTCTCCACCAATTGAACAGATACCTATGCACTTATTTTAGGAGTGCTGCTTCTCTTGCCCCATTAAACTGAAATTTCTGTTGTGTGTCTCAGCTAAGCAAAATAAATCCTTTCCAATGCTTTTTACAGCACTTGTTTGCCTGGATTTTTTTTTATACTTATTCTTTCAGGAAAAATTTAAATCAATACAGGACTATTTATGGCATATTTTATTGCTGATTGATCACTGTTCAGGCTGTAAGACAGACATCAATTTCCTGCTTCCTCTCTCTGTTCCCTAGTAACTTGTATCTTATGATTCCCATGAGGCAATCCAAGCTAGAACAGTTTATGTCTGATTTTCTTCTCTTTCATGAATTTACAACTCCTGGGCATCTCAAAATATTTTGTTAAATATTTTGGTGCCTCGTTTAATCATCAAGCAAGGAACAAGTTTTTTGATTGTTCACAATGGATTTATTTCTTCTCCAGCAATTTCTCTAAAACAGAGATAATTTTTAAACTTTAGGCAAAAAATGCTCCTTCCCTACATGTATTTCTGGAGAAAATTTTATCCCAGATGGTGTCTTCATGAAAGAAATTTTTCCCCAAACTGTATACAGAAAAAAAAAAAAGCAACTAATGTTCAAAAGTGAGTATGAAGTGAAGAAGGAAACAATCAAAAGGAAAAAGAAGTTCTGTTGAGACTAAGAAGACAGATGTAGTTTGGATACTGGCTTTGAACCTGGAACAGCTAATTTAATTACCAACAGTGCTACAGACTCCCTAGCCTGGAAAAATCGATTTATCCCTGTATTCCAATACTATGCTAAAGCTAAAACATGTTCTTCCATTTGAGTTTACTTTGTCTGCTTTTTGTTTGTTTGTTTGTTTGTTTGTCTGTTTGACAGGATTTTCTTGGGGGTTTTTTTTGTGGGTTTTTTTTTTTGGTGTTTTTTTTTGTGTGTGTGTGTGTGGTTTTTTTTTTTTTTTTGTTCTAGCTTTTGGGGTTTTTTTTAGCTCTACCTACTAAGCATCATACAATATGCCATAATATCAGTAAAGGCTTTAAGGAAGGACTTGTGAGCCGGCATGGGTTTGCTGCATGGATAAATGGGGGTTCTGTGGACTGGATACGAGCTCCATGTTCCCTCTGTCACCACAGGATGACTATAACCCTGCATCGTTTTTATGCCAAAACTTCACAAAGCATTAACTGCATGTGAGTCCAGATCTTGGAAAAGATGGATAAAATCATGTCTGCAGCTTTCCTCTGGCCTTAGAGGTACTGCAAGGTGAGGCAGCAACACAGAGGGTGTCAGTGCAGGTCACTGCTCTGAAGCTGCAGCTGTAGCCTCCTCCTGCCACGCACTTTGTCACCCATCCTTCAGAGCTTGGTGGGCTGCTGCTGGAGTGGAGAGTCCAGCCCAAATCGGTGGTGCAAGTACAAGGATACAGCTTTCCCTAGCTTTAAGAGGCTACAAACCACCACATATGTCTATGTATAGTCTAACACAGCCACTTTCTGTCTAAGCTGTTGCTTTAACTTGTGGCACTAACTTTGCTGTAACAGAAGCTTAGGAAGCCAACAGACCAATATAGCTGAGAAATAATACGAGACAAGGCTGAGCTCCATCCACTGTACTGCAGAAATGCTCAAGGCAAAAAGGAAAATTGCTTTGGAGTTTATTAGGCACAGATGTAGGTCTTGATCTGCAGGATGTAAAGGTGAGGTCAGGTTATGAAGAAAGACCTTCATTGCTCTGCTCCATTACTGCAGTGACCCACCCTCAGCTGGTACAGTGCTTCAACTGTGTTCAGACCCAGAAGTGGCCAAAATCTCATGCAATATATACCCAAACTCTCTAGTAGATATGTCTCTTTGCATACTAATTAGAAAATACTTCAATTTCCTGTTAGGGCTTTCAATCACAGAATCATAGAATCACAGAATGGTTTGGGTTACAAGTGACCTCAAAGATCATCTCATTCCACCCCCTTCCATGGGCAGGGACACCTTCCACTGTCCCACACTGCTCCAGGACCCATCCAACGTGGCATTGAACACTGCCAGGGCAGCCACAGCTTCTCTGGGCACTCTGTGTCGGGGCTTCACCACCCTTACAATACAGAATTTCATCCTAATATCTCATTTAACCCCACCCTTATTCAGTTATAAAGCCATTCCACTCTCCCTGTCCTATCACTACCTGACGTTGTGAAAAGATCTTCAGAGATCATCAGGCCAGGAGTCAGACTTGAATACATCTCTGCACCAATATGACAACTCAAGGGCTAGTAAAAAACTAGAAAACTTGCTGACGTCCTTTCTAGTCCATGTCTGCCTTCTACCTTCCTGATAGCCCCTAACTCGCCTCCAAAGTCTTAGTGCCTGGGTTAAGAGAGACACCTTAGACTGCCTTACCAGATGGCTAGGGGAAAAAAAATCCCTAAATGAGTAATGGAAAATCTAGGCTGAAACCAAGGGTGGTGAGATCTATTAGAGTGGAGACTGATCTCTAGAGAGAAACAGTGGAAACTGTTGCATGAGTCATTTCAAAGTGGACTGAAAAAAGTACTGGAAAATATACCACAGGGAGTAATCTTGCATTGGATGAGGGATAATGTAAGTGATTTACACTAACAGGTCTTTTCCATCTTTAATTTTGATGAATCCATGATCCCCAGAAAAAACAGGCTTATTTCCTCAGTTTAATATACCACAATCTGGAAGAGAATATGACAGAAGTGTTTGGGGATGTGATCTTTCATACAGCCCAGTAAACGCCAGAAATCAAGCTGCCAGCACACAGTACCATTTTGCCACTGTCACTGATCCACACAACAAGACAGACAAAAGATTTGTGATGCTGGGTTGGTTCGAGGAGAGTATTTCCCTCCTTTTTCCCCCTTATTAAGTGAAAGCTCAGGCCGTGTGACCCATGTGAGATCTCTGCAATAAATACAGAAAATTCATTCCCGTTACATCCATTTCATGATACATTGTTCCTCCTAATTTCACCAGCCCACGGTCTGTTTGCTAATGGGATGTTGTCTACATTGTCTGAAAGAACATTAAAAGGTACTTTGGCTCATTGTTTTTGTCTTAAGTGAGCACTTTTGTTACCCCTTTTATAAAAGACAGGAATCACCATCTGCAGGTTTTGTGGGTTTTCTATTTTTTTTAAAACAAACAAATCAGGCTAAATCACTGGAGAGATGTGTTATTCTAAACAATTTATGAGACAGTCTGCCTCACTGTATTTCCCTGTAGAAGGGATTGGGCTGATTTTATAAATGATTTATTACTGTTTTCTTCTGTAGGCACCAACAGACTAGACAGAAAAATCAAAGTAAATTGAATGCAAAATAATCAGTTTTCTTTCTTTAGAGTGGAATTACACACACATCCATAGCCATACACTAAATTTTGCTACAATGGGAAAGTAACTGGTTAATGAAAGAGAAGCTATAAAAGTATCAACATAAAAATGTGTGATGGACTAACATTACTTGTGAATATAAAAAGTGGCAATCAAAGAAAAATCTACAGCTGCCGGTGGAGAGAAACCAGCTTGTTTACTCAGAGGCTCAAGAGCTGATTAGGTCCAGGTGGCTTTTCTTTTCTTTTCTCCTTTTTTTCTTTTCTTTTCTTTTCTTTTCTTTTCTTTTCTTTTCTTTTCTTTTCTTTTCTTTTCTTTTCTTTTCT
>VXAC01003574.1:0-10234 GCA_013399225.1 Rhipidura dahli | reverse complement strand
CCTCTCTTCTCTCTCCTCTCTCCTCTCCTCCTCTCTTCTTTCCTTTCCTTTTTTTCACCCACTGGAAATTCTTTGGTGTCTGTTGGAGGAGGTGTAGCAGGTAATAAATTCTGATTGACTTTAGATTTGGCTTTGGGTTAATATTTGTATTTAATTTCAACCAGGAAACAAAACCAAACCAAACGAAACAAATCCCCTTCATTCAAAGGGGTAAATCCCCAGATCAGACAGGTTGAACCAGACATGTAATGTTTACATGTATCTGACATTCAAAAGTCAAACTTATCAACATGGATTATTTTTACCAAGCAGTAGTTTTGCCAGACATGGTGAAAAAGGTGCAAAATCATTTGGCTAACTAATCATTTTAGTCCATGAGTTCCTATCCTATATCAATTAACTTTGGCAGTTCCTAAACTAACTTTTTAGTTTAGTCATATCTAGAGGACCTATTGACACAGATTTAAAATAAGGCTGTCACTTGATAATGTTGTTTACAAATGACAAGTATTTAACATGAATTTTAAATTAAAACATCAGTAAAATTATATTTATACTTTGAAAATACTTTACCAGAACAGCACAGCTTAATGTCAAGCCAGGTTTTTTAGCCCCCATTTATAGAGAACAATGGCAGCTTGCTGCAGGATCACGTTTGTGTTGACTGATCAGGAGCGTACTGTTAAATGTACCATTTTGTCTGCAGTCCCAGTGAGCAAGAAACCACAAACTCATTTCAATTTCACAGAGACAAATTAAAAGAGTCAAGCATCTTCATTACGGTGCAGCTGTTGTAAAAACTGAAATAGAAAACAGAAGTGAATGTATCTTCAAATCACATCCATATTGGCATCTCACAACTGCAGCTTGATTGTATTGTTAATTAATTCTCTAAATGCACAATAAGCCAAAGAGACAATTTATAAAGCATACTTGTCATTTAATTAGTAAATTAACTTTTTATCTCAAACGTTTTTCCATTTAATTAGTGGATACTGAAGGCCAAGATAACACCAGCTGGAGTTTCTAGAAAGGAAAAAATAATTTCATTTATCTAGTCAACCACTTTTAGCAGAGTGATCTGTGAGTTCTCTTCTGTCTGGTTATTTATGCTTTGCCATTATAAAGCAGAATGTGGAAATAAAATTTCAAAGATGAGTTAATATTGTAATTCACAAGATCAAGTTTGTAATTATTCATGTCTTCAGTTTTTCTTAATTATACTCAACTTTTGTACTGCCATGTTACTCACACGAAGTCAATTAAATGTACAAGTGTTTCTTGGACCAGACCCTCTGTATAAATTAAGGAGATTTGGAAATTGCTCTCTGAGAAGTGACTTGTTACAAGATGCTCTGTTCCGAGCACATATGGAAATGAAATGAAAATAGAAGTGACTAGCTCAAGACACTGTAAATCCTAAACGGTTCTGCAATTTTTTGCAGACTATTTTAAATACAGTCAAGTTGCTAAGGGCCACTCTAACCGAAGCTTTAAATGTCCCAGGGATGTTAGATGCTAGATAGACATCTTTCTCATACAGGAACCAGGAAGAGTTTCATGTCTTCATGATTCCCAACCTTCACCAAGAGTTATGGGGATTTTGGCTTTTTTTCCCTCTGAAAACTTTCACTGTGTTTCAAACTTCTTCCTTTATAAACCCTCAATGGATGAAGATGAAGGCAACTCCCTCCTGTGTAAGTCCACAGAGCACCCTCCTAGGAAATGAGCAGTTTTCTCCACAGGCTGACGTGATGCAAAACTGCATCTCCCTTTCAGCAGAAACTTTTCTTGGTCACAAGGAGAGCCACATCTAAATAAATCTGAGGGATGAGAAGTCCTCCACACTCTCTTGTTGAGGTTGTGCCAAAGTATAGGTTTTCAGAATTTCAGGCTTGTTTAGAAGCACATCTATTTTATTTAAGTATCAGTTCAAGGTTCTCAGTATTTCTGGATGCTGTACTGAGTTGCTTCTCACTGGTGTGAAGACGATATCTCCCTCCTATCTCTCTGGGTGTTTGAAGTATTCTGGAGTGATGACAGACACGAGGTATATTCCTTTTCCCATGCATATTAGGTAGAACTTACTGAAAAAATCTTGTATTCCACACACAAAGTATTTAAATGGTATCTCTAGTTCTTCTTATTCTCTTTTTACATTCTGAAGAAAATAATAATATTTTTATACTAAGAATATTTTCTGGAAGCATTTGGTTGAGAGGAACTCACAGTTTCTGGCTGTCTGACCTTAAAAGTTGATTTTCCCAGCCATGATTCATTGCTTAATTTAAAAACAAAAAAAAAAAAAAAACAAAAAAAAAAAGTCAAAAAACCACCACCCCGGTGTGAAAGGAATAGATAATCCTAAATCACTCAAAAATATGGGAAAGAAAATGTAACTTGTTTAAGAGATACACACTGACAATTTAAACTAATTTGTTGCTTGTACTACAATAATGAGTTTCAATGTATGGTGCCATGGCTGTCAAGTTATTTTACAAGAGATTCTTTCCCTTATAGGAGAAGGATCATGATGATCTATTCTTTAATAGACATTGACAAAGTCAAGGATTCCTGCTCTTAAAAGTCAAAATTGCCCTAAGAGGAAAATCTTCAGCTATAAGATATTTGAGTCAAACTAAGAGAAAAATAAATATTTACAACCCTAAGGCAATCAGACAAAATGCAAAATTGCACATCAGATTGATTGGCCCAATTCTACACAGAGAGAGAATAGTCTCAAAAAAATGCTCTAAGTCAGTCCATATCAGTGTTTTATATCTGTTGAAGAACTGATATTTGAAATACATTCCTCTCTACACATACACATAGCCTGTTTTCACAGCATATTCAAAATTACTGCAACTGACATGTTCCCAAGAAGGCAAAAAAATCAGAATTTTTGAGATCAGATATGCCTTCTGGTTATTTTATAATTCTGCTAAGATATGCATCTCCTAAGGTACAGCTTCTGAGAAGCAAGTTTTCATCTCTCTCATCCCCATATGAAAGCTGGAGCGACTGTCCAGGGTCAAACATGGAACAAGAATCTTGTCATGTTTCAAGTTATGCTGCTTTTTTATATTTTGACATAACCATGCAATGAAGGCTCTGATTGTACTACACATATTATTTTGATTTGCCTAGTTTCTATTAATTTATTGTTTATTATTATTATTTTGGCCTGAAGGCTATTCTGCAGAGTTTAAAGTAATTCCAGTCAATAATTTTGGTCAGCTTTAGTAATTTTGATACCTGTGATTGAGACAGCCTGCTAAATATTATGAATCAATGCTGGAGAGCTACCAGTTATCATAATGGTACCAAGGATGCCATTACAAGACTGATTGTAGTCCAGCTAAGGGTGTTGCAGAATCCTAGAATGGTTTTGGTTGGAAGGGGCCTTAAAGATCATCCAGTTCCTGCCCCACACCATGGAAAGGTGCACCTTCCACTAAACTGGGTTGTTCAGATCATTTCCTTATACTCTACCAGTAATGACTCACCTGAGATGGGGGAAACACCATTTTTAATACCGGAGCAAAAGATGGTTCAAGCAACTGCCAAGACAGAACTGATTTCTCAGCAGTCCAGGGAACCAACATTCCCTTCTCCCTGACTTTTAACTTGTCTGAAACCGAAGGATTAGCAGGAAGTTCCTGAGGCTGGAAGTGTGGAGCCAGAAGGGAGGTGTGAGAAGAGAAGCGGGATTTACTTCTGTTCTCACCAAGGAGTACATGAGAAAGGTGTGAGTGGTGACAGCCATTTTTAGCATGGCCTTTTCCTGCAACATCCTAAACCTTCAGTGATAGTGCAGTCGTCTTGGAAGGTCTCCAAGGAAGACATGAGTTTTATATATTTATATAGTTTATATTCATGGTACTCTATGGGGTCACTCCCTGCTTGGGCCGGGGACAGGAGGAGAACTGAAGGGCAGGAGCATGAGCCCTGAGGATTATTTTGAAGTTTTCACATTCTCAGGGATGTGCTGTAAAGTTAGAAAATGTTGGAAAAGCTATGAAAAAAAAAAGAAAAAAAAGGGAAATGGTAAAAGCTTGCCTAAATTTGATAGATTTAAGGGGTGCAGGGTGCAGTAGTCTTTAATTTACCGAAGGGAATTTTTAAAGAGAAAGATTTGATGAGACCTGTATACACAAACATGCATAAGAAAGCTATGAAAACTGGGTCCTCAATGTATATAACTAATATTTGAATCTTCAGCAGTTAAAAAATATATAAGATTGTCTTTTTTTTAACTTGAAGGAAACTTATTGTTGGAAAACAAGACCTGTAGATGTGCATTGACTTCTCCACTGCTTAAAGCCTCTAAATCACTGACTTGAAGAACAAACTTTTAGGGCATATTTCACAGAATAGATTTTTTTAGGCAATTTATGTGTACATATTTCTATGGAGCAATGGGTTAGATTTTGATAAGGATGCCAGTTCATGTATAAATTTCCTCAACCAAAATGAAATACTTTCCTGTCAGATATCCCTTTGGCTGAGGGAGCTGCTGAATTCAGATATAAGCAAGATGGGAGGAAAAATTGTTCCACACATTTCCATTAATGGTACAACACATCAAGTTTTCTAGCTCCACACTAAAGCACATATTTTGTACCTCTAAATCTTCTAATGTACAAAAGTTAAAAGATTCTTCGAGTACCCAAGGGTTTTTTTTTACTCAATAGGTATTTAAATACCTCATCCTGCTGCTTTAAATGGGTTTTATATGTTAAAAAAATTTTATGGGGCCCTTGAAATCTTTTCAATACCCAAGATTTAGAATTGTACAACTGTGAATGTCCAGAATAAAACTCTTATTTATCAATTACTATCAGATGTTGTTTGGAGGTATTTGTTTAAAATCTGTGATTCCATAAGTATATAATTACAATCCCATTTATGTATTTGTTTTATTCCTTAATACATACCCAGATGGTGGTTTCTTGAAATCATGTTTGTTATTACCAAGGATTATTAATTTGTCTAATTTCTATATTTTGTTTTACCTCCCTCTTTGTACGTGCTGAAAAAAAAAAAACCCATCTTTCATTGATTTCCATTTTAGAACTAATTTTCTTAAATATTACAGAATTCCCCTTTCAAATGTTTTCTTATGGATTTTAAACCTAAAGGACTGTTCTATGTTCTGTATCACTGTCCTTCCCCGTAGGATTTAAACCAGAAGATGTTATAAAGTACATTCACATACATATTGACAAGTCCTCCTCTCACAAATACTTTTCGACGGAAGAATGAAATTATCAGTATAAAAGTTTTGAAAAAAAAATGCAAAAAAACCCCTACTTGTGCATAAGAAATTATTTGAACATGAATTCAGAGGAATTTTACCCTTCCATTTCAAAGATAATATATGACCCAAAGCATCATGAAGAGGGGGAGCTCACACTAATTAACTAACTGGCTAACAAACTCTGCATACAGTAATGAAGTTTCTTTTTCAAGCAACATCTAATCAAAAATGTGCATAACATTAAGACAGGTCTTGGAAATAAATGAATTAGCCATGAAGTGCATAATCATATTTCCATTAGTTTATCTTAAAATCCAAAAGCTAGAAACTGGATTTATGATCCAGTTTATGTGTGGATATGTCATAGATTTCTAATTAGGGACTAAGAACTAAAACCAGTTTGAATGTCAGAATCTAGTATAGAAAAAGGGTGGAATTTTGTTGCCTAAATCCAAACCAATGTATGTGGAGACCTCTACTCAACCTCCAGCTAATATCAGAGGCACTGAGGCATTTTCTGAGCATTTTATAATTTTTTCAAATTATTTTTATTTTATTTTATTTCTTTTTAAACTATGTCAAATTCTTTTTGAAAGCTTCACATTTAGCCTTTTAATTTGAAACCAGCTGTGTAAACAACAGGATAAAGGACCACTGAACACCAGAGCCAAGCTTCACCTTTTTCAGGCTTGGTGGTCCAACATACTGTTTTGAACAGCAGATCACATTCAGGGAAAAAAAAAATTAAAAACAGAATACTTAAGAAAATTTTATACCTTGATGTTTAGGGCATGCCTGAGGTACATGACAGTTGTGGTTTAGGCTTCTCCCTTATCAAGACACAGTTGCTGACCCTTACTACAGAATTATTGATTAAAAGAGGACATGATCTGGCATTCTTGTGACTGTTCTTCAAACAGAAGAGAAGGGGGTGTGACCCTTGTAAAAAGGGGTCTTGTAAATGCTTCCCATTTTCAAGAGAGTTCTGAACTTTGGATTGCAAACAGAAAGATCCATTTTGCATTAAAAATTTACTTATCTTGCCCTTTTTGATTAGTTATCTGAATGGTGTTAGTTTAGCCTTCCCTTCATCTCTCCCTTTTCTCTACATGCCTTGTTGGAAATGCTGGATTCCACTCCAGGGTATGACTTCAACAGACATCATGTAGATTTTAGACTAAAAAGCCTTTCTGAATGACATGATGAAGGACTAATTATCCAAAATCTTAAGGTTTTATGAAGGAATCTGTACAGCCTGCTACTGAATAACTTAGTCCTGAGGAACACCATGCATGGATCCAAACCCAGGTAACAATAAGACATTTTCCTAAACACAGTATCTGCTGTATAATTAGAAGCAAAGGAACTGCTTTAATGTAAGCTATTATGCAAGCTTAGTAAAGGTAGGAGAATAGACCTGACAGAAACCTGCCTGTTCCCTTTTTTTTATTGTCATTCTTCTCTTTGCTAAAATCACATTATATTCATTCCGAGATTGTTATACTCTTATTTTCTTGCTTCTTTTTGCCAGCTCAGCTTTTCAGATTTCTTTATTTACCCACTATTTTGCTTAATCCAAGTGAATTATCACATAAAGGGGAGCAGGGTGCTCTAACTAGTACCTGCTAATCTCATTAAAAAGAATTCAAATTTCTCAACATTTTTCCTGGCACACAAAATGAAACACTTTTTGATGCTTTGAAAGGGAGCTCTGTAAGAAAAACAATAGCTGAAGTGTTACATTTTTCAGAGGCAATTCAGGAGAATCTGTTTGATTCAAGCAGCTTAGAGAGACAATATGGTTTTCATAAGGAAATATCTCCCACCTCCAGTAATGGAAAGCCCTAGGAGTGTGTACAAAGGTATTTCCAGGAAGAAAACTTGAACTCATGGTACAAATACTGGATTTCTCCTTTTCAGTTTGCACCTCCCTTCTGGGAACCAGAACTTCCTGAACCCAATTGTATAAGCACAAACTGTCTGAACATTAGATACTTTTAAAAACCTCTTTTTTTAAAAGACCTCTCTTTTAATTTTAGTGCAGGTGAACGGTGGATCACTGATGACTGAAATAATAGATTAAAAGAGTCAAGAGTAGTTCCTGGAGCTATGTTGAGGCTGCTTTTTTTAAGGATCCAAAGAAAATATTTTGTGACTCTTGTGGTGAGATGTATTCAACTACCAAGACTTTTATCTGAAAGATATTTTTCCTTCAGTTGAGAGGAATTATGCTTTGTGTCTCATCCCATTGCTATTAGATGTGTCTGTTTGCCACTAATAGTTTGTGATTGCTCCATCCAGAGAAAAAATTCTTGATTGATCAAAGACATAATTTTTCTTATGATTACTCCATCTGCACATGAATATTGTATCAACCCATTTCACAAATTTTATAATGTTCAATCTCTTCTCTGTATCTCCAATGACTGGTATGACAGAAGAGGAAAATAGTTTTTGATAAAAACCCTTAGGTTTACAAGACACTTTTTTCTTTATTTCTTCCTGTATAAAATATTATTTCATTAAAAACTCACTGTAACAACCTACAATTTATTTAAGAACAACAGTAATTCAATGTGTTAGAATCCTGTCAAGTGGTCTCTCTCCTTCAGAGTTTTTATAAGAGATCATTTACACTGAAAACAAATTACAACAAAAGGTGAGATAAAAGGAGAAGGGACCACAGAGAGCTCCTGTGGATAAATACTAGGTCATGATGCATTCAGATTTCAGAGAATATTCTGAGTTGTAAAGGAGTCCAACTCCTGCTTCACAGGACACCCCAACCATCCCACAGTGTGCCTGAGAATGTTGTTCAAACACTTCTGTAACTCTGTCAGGCTGATACTGTGACCATTCCCTGGGGAGCCTGTTCCAGTGCCCAACTACCTTCTGATATCCAACCTAGACCTCCCCTGATACAACTTCACACCATTTCCTCAGGTCCTGTCCCTGGTCACACAGAGTAGAGATTAGTGGCTGCCCCTCCTCTGCCCCTCACAAGGAAGTTGGAGCTGCAGTGAGATCTTCCCTCAGTCTCCCCTTCTCCAAGCTGAATAGACTAAGTGCCCTCAGCTGCTCCTCACACAGCTTCATCATCTTTTTTTCCATTCTTTGAACCTTCTCCAAAGCCTTTCTTACATTGTGGTACCCCAAATTGCCCTCTTGAGGTGTCCCAGCCCAGAGCAGAGGAGGACAATCCCCTCCCTTGCCCAGCTGGCGATGCTGGGCCTGATGTCTCCCAGGACAGGGATGTCCCTCCTGGCTGCCAGGGCACTGCTGACTCGTGTCCAACTTGCCAGGATCCGCCAGTTCCTTTCCATGGCACTGCTTCCCAGCCTCTCATTCCCCACTCTCTCCATACACCCAGGGTTGCCTCATCCCAGATGCAGCATCTGGCACTTGCCCTTGTTGAACTAAGCTATGGTTTTCTGTGCTTTAGTCCCATTTCTGCACAGTACAACCAACCCCACCCTACATAATGCTAATAGGGAAGATTTCTGTTTTAGAGAAATTATAACACTTTGACCATGTCCTGATGTTCATGGGTGTTAGGTAACAGATGGTTGTCATCTGTGAAGGTCCAGACTATCTTGTTTATACATTTATGCCAGCCATAAATATAAGCAAATTAGTATTTCTCTCGACATACACAATAATATAGTGTAAATTAAGGTAAGTGTGTTTGCTCAAAAATCTGGGATAAAACAACCCTTAGGAACAGTCATACCATATAAAAATTTAGACACCTCTCTTCTGTGTGGTTCTAATACTTGTTGTTCATAAAGTTCTTTGGGGTTCCTTGCAATGAAAAATACAATATAGAGTAAAATATTACAAGTCTAGTCTCTCCGTTTAAATATTTTACTTTTTCCTAAGACTTTGTCCCAGAGTAATCTGTGTGCTATCAGTTAAATGAATGATTAATGGTCTTCCCTAAGTTATGATTAGCCTTCTTTTCTGGAAGTGAGCTTCCTTGGCCTCAGAAACACAGTTTACTTGACCTGTTCATTACCTAAGTGTGTGATATCAGCAGCAGCAAAGGAAGACAAAATATGGTTTGTGTTTAAATATGTATGCTCAAACAAACAAGAATACCTCAGTTCTGCTACTCTTGTTTCAATTGCCAGAGAAAGGTACATGGAGTAATTTCAACATGGTTCTGAAGAAAAGCTGTAATTACAGGACGCTCTCCTTGCCTTAAATATAAAAACGAATGCTCTTCGAAAAACTGTTATCCAGCTCTCTGCATGCATTTGCTGAAGGAGATCTGTGCTGTCTGCTTCCAAGAGGTCAGTATGGAGGGAGCTGGGAATGAGAATTTAATTGCATAGGAAGAAAGTGAGTAAGAAAGAACTGGGCTCACTCATGGAATGTGTCAATGGCCAGTGAAGCAGTATGTTGGATAGGACCAGACAGGTTCATATGTCTGCATGTATGAAGGTGTATTTCTCTTGTAAAACAATGATCAAGAAACGACCTTTTCCACTGCTCAGTGAGAATGACCCCATAAACCTAAAAATAATTTCTATAAAAGAGGTATTAAATGTGAATCTCTATTTGCAGGTGGAAATGCAGAACTACACAACTCAAGATCAGGGAATACCTAGCAGGGAATTCTCTTTGCTAAAAAGGAACTGAGAGCTATTGATGATAACAAAACATTCTTTATACAGTCAATGTGGCATATGATCTGCAACATACAAAGAGAAATTATATTTGTAACATAAATAATTACTCTGATCTACTCCAAGCTGCTCGAGCATTAAAGTGAAATATTTGATGCAGCTTTGGACTCTACACATCAAGAGAAGCATGAAGAGTCGACAGAATACCAACAAGCAGGACTATGATCTGGAGACAATAGCCTGAGTTTCCTGGTGGTGTACAGTTTTCCCACTGTTAATCACTGGCATGTTCTGTGTCAGGGAAAAAGGACCTGTTGGGGTTGGAAAATTTTCCTTTTCTGTTCTT
>VXAC01003573.1:880305-915352 GCA_013399225.1 Rhipidura dahli | reverse complement strand
CTCGGCTCCCGCCGCGGTGCCGGCGTGCGCGGCCTTAAGCGGGGTGTGTCTGCGCGGCGTGCGGGAACCGAGCGTTCGGCCCCGCCGTCTCCGCGCGATCGAAAAAGGACGCAGGAGTCGCGCTCCCGAGGCGCGTACCCGCCTCTTCGCCACGGGCACGGGCGATCCGCCGGTGGATCGCGCTGCGGCTGCTGTCACTCGCGGAAAGCAGTTGTGATGATCGGAAAAGGACGAGGAGGAGAGAAATGTCAGGGGGGAAGGAGCCCGCCGGCGGCCTTGCCGGGGCGCCGCCTGGTCCTGGGCTCCGCGGGCGCCAAGGCTTGTCCGCCGGCCTTCGTGGCCCTCAAGGCTGAAGGATTTCAGTAGTGTTACTTCATCTCCGCCTGCGCCCCTGAGCCGGCAGCGCTGAAGGGCTGCACTGCTGAGGGGACGCACTTTGGAGAAGGTCGGTCCCGCTGGCCCTCCCCGGGCGATCCCCGCCCGCAGCCCGCCATGCCCGTAGCCCGAGCCTTGCCTCCCAGTGAGCGGAGATGCCGTGGAGAGTCTGGTGCTGGTTTTGCCCCCTGTTCAACCTCCGTTGTAGAAAGTGACACATGGCCATCGAGAAATTCAGTTCTCGTCCCAGAACGTGTTTGAATGCGTACACGTCTGATTAGGTGTGATATATGTATCTTCCTCATTTTTATCCTCACAGGTCTGTATTCTCCACCTCTTTTCTGGTTTTCATTTCACAAGTAAAATTTATGGACACAAGAAATATTTTTTTTATTTTATTAAATCCTAGTTCCAGAACATAAATGATTCCCAATTTCATTCTGTTAAGCACTTACCGAAATAGCTTAGTCCTCACCAACATCATCCTGTTACATTACTCTGTCATCCTATATTTATATGCCAACAGACATAGCCCTCTGGAGTAAAGCAAACCTAACAGAAAGCAAATTCAGAGTATTTTTTTTGTTTATCCCAGCCCTCAGTCTTTTATCACATGTACCCATAATATCCCTCCACAATAAAATCTAAGTACCTTGAATCCATTTCTGTCTATCTCCCTGGATTATTTAATATGGAAGATCTAATAACCTTTACTGACATTGGTTTACCCCTCTTCTTTTCCTGTTTCTAATACCTAGCATATATAGCCTTGTTAAAAGTAACAGACTATGCAGCCCACTGTGACTAGAAAGGGGACTCAAAAGCAGCCCAAGTCTGAGAGATCAACCACTGCCTCCACCTGGAGGCTGCACAGTCAATTTTTATTTTTTTTGCCATGCTTCCACTTGCCAGTGGATAACAGACATGCAGAGACAGTTGGCATGCTACTGGAAATATCAGACATGAGATCCAGCAATAAGCTTGAAGACCAGCTTGCTCATAAATATTGGTGGCTTACTTAAGGTCTTGGGCACAATGAAGAACCTGTGTGAGGAATCTTGTGCAGCACACATTACGTACCACACGTTTTGTACCAATCTGATGCACTGAGTACACACAACTGTCAAAAGCCAAAGTAAATCCTGAAACTTCAGGCAGTTTTTGAATTTAAATGGTGTATATTGTTTTCACCATGATAAATGGTTTCTGATGAATCCTGGGCATATACTTTTAAAAACTTTAACTCTCATATCTAGAAAAAAAAAATAAAAAGAAGTAATGCAAATTTGCCTTCATGACTCAGGTTCTTGAAATTCTAGAATTCTAGAAAGAAGTCTCCAAGGCAAATAATATCCTTCCTATGTGGGTGGACAGTCTTGGAAATAATATTCCAGATGGAGTTTCGTCGCCTATTTGCTTATATGTTTGTCACTAATTATAATCAGCCATAAAAACAGACCTGATCTTTCTCCCAGATTAGTAACAAAGATGTTTTCTATATTTTATGCTGCTTTTACTCAGTGGAGGTCAGGAGAGTCAGAACCTTTTACAACAAAACCTGATCTTACTCTCCAAATCTTACAGTGGGTGCTTGACAGATTCAGGGATAAGGTGGGATACAGGGCCAAATGCTGGTGTGGCTGAAGGAACATACTCACCATTTTTCCACCTCTCCTGACGTACAGAAAAAAATAGCATGGATGAAAGCCATAGCTTTGTGCATTCTGCACAAAAGGAGTCAAAGTCTTTTGATAAAACTGTAAAAAAGAGAATCATTCTATGGTTATCCATCTCTGCTGATTTTCCTGTTGGAGGGATGAAGTAGGTCATGAAGATCTTTAAGCTAAATTCTCAGCTGACTATAGCATGGTATGATTTATACTTGCTTTTGGTCAGCACAATACTAACTTCAACTTCTTTAGATTCATTGTTATTTATTGCTACATGACTTAGCTCTCTTTACACTACCTCTGATTTTGGCTTAATGAGTATTACTTAGGGTGCACTGAGTCATAGTACTATATGTAAGGTATAGAAAAGGCATTTGAGTAATAACTAACAAAAATATAACAGGAGTAATGCCTGTCATCTCTGACATTGGTTGACTCCCTGGCATTCAGTTGTGTCCCTGCCTCTTGGGCTTTCCATAATATCAGCTTTGAATGTGACCCAAACTGAAATTTAGAATCAGAGGAAAGTTAAAGTTCCAGTGCCTCAGAAGAAAAAAGGCTTTAATTCCTCATTTTTATTATAGTCCACATATAGTACAATGTAAAAATTGAAATAAATCTGGAGCAAAATAAGAATAAAATGTTTCTTAAATTATGCTCTCCTAAACACAGCTTAATGATTTATTTATATGTGTATACACACACACATACTCTCTCAAATTAACTGGAGAGACAGTGACTTCTGCTATTATCCTTGGTTCCCTTACATTGCTTTCTTTATATCTGTAGGAAGTTTACTACATAGCAATGCAATTACAGAAAACTATGTTCACCAATTTTTTTTATATTTAATGTGATCAGTGCTTAAAAATGTTTAAGACTAACCAAGTCCTCCAGGGCTTCCAGTTCAAGAACAGTAGTGAAAGTTCCATAAAATAGATGATACTGTGATTTTATAAAGATCAAAGAAAGAAATAAAATGCATGAAAGAAAAAGGCAAGTCATTTGACTACAGTTCAAAGTATTAATCAAAATATTTCCATGCATCTGGGAACATTTGTGGAAACTGTTCTGGAAAAATATTTGTGCTGTAATGTACTCTTGCTAAAAGCAAACCCAAGAGAAATAGATGTTCACATTGTAACTTAGGCAGACACAAGTGAGGCAATGTTTACTGGAACTGTTAAGCGTGAAGAAACACCAAAAATTGCACAATAAGTGCATGGACTAAATAAAGAAAATTTACATGATACTTCTGCACTGCAATAGCCAACTTAAGGCTTCATGGCTATTCATATGACAAACTAAGAAGGTTATAGTGTTTGAGTATTTTAGACCAGTCTAAAAGCAATCAAAAATGTCCTGTTTCTTAGGTCACAAACTCCAATTCTGCCCACAGAGCCACTGGTATATTACCCACTTAGAATGAGAGACAATATGGAGAACAGCAGTATCTTCAGGACTGATGGAAGTATCAGATTTCACCTGAATATTTTAAATAAAAAAAGAAGTATTTTCAAAAAGTTCTTTTCATTAATGAACACATTTGCTGCTTATGTGTATAACACTGCCCTTACTGACACTCTTGAGATAGTGCTGCCAATGTTGTGGAAAGCAGAAACACGTAGCATCATTCATTTTCAATATTGGACTGGAAAAAAAAATCACTGGAAAGCCCTCAAGAATGTGAAAATGTGCCATTTTATGAAGTGTATAGTATTCATATAGAAAGCGAGAAATGCTAGGAATATCACTGAAAAGAAAAATTTAAAAAAGAGGTGAGTCCTAGCTTCCCTCTTCCTATGACTGAGGAGCAGACATGATGAGTAGGATATCTGGAGAGCACCACATAAAAATACTGGAGAAGTAAAGCCAGCAGGCACCCTGAGTGACTGAGATGGCAAGGCATCCCTTACACCCACATTAATCTGAAGGGAAGGTGGAGATGACACAGGCAGGAAGATCAGCAACTTCTCATGGCCAACAGCACAGGAGGGAGACAAGTGACTAGTCATTGCCACTGGGAACTGTTTCAGTATGGTGAAACAAGCTCACCAAGCTAAGTTCTATTTGCAGCACCTTGCTCAGAAATTGCTGAGGACCAGTAGGGTTTGACGTGTGCTTGCTCAGAGGTGCCTTTCTGTTGACATTTGAATCACTCAGATTAAATAAGATAGGCAAATAATTTGGAGGATTTTGATGTGAAGTAAGGATTTCTTGAGAAGACCAGTTCTAGAAGGGGCCCAAAGGTCCATTGTGTCCAGAGGTTCTCCTGGTCTGCAGCAACTGAAGCAGCTGTTGGTGGGATCTTTTCTAAAGCCCCAGCAAATGAAATTTTCTGACAGAGACACAAACAACTCCCCCCAACACCTTTTCACACTTTCCCTTTAAACAGTTTTCTATCCATATGGATATGAGCAATCTTTTCTCCAAAACAACGTAAAATTGTCTTGCATAAAAGTTCCCCAAATGACAGAGTTAACACAAGCCTCATTCAGTTAGTCATCTAAGTGAAATTACTCAAAAATGATAATACAAGTCACAAAATTCACAGCCTGGTATCCAGCAGAGCCAAGACAAGGGAAAGTCAAAATTCTTAGTCAGAGTCTTTTCAATATGACCTAACACTATTAACTGCTACTTTTCTAGTCATCTACTTTTCTGCTTCATTCGTCATACTCCAATGTGAGAAATGTGTAAAGAAACCAGTGGGATGGGGGTTTTTGGCAGTCATTTCTTCAACATAATTGAGACTTGGTCTTGCCATTTAATCTTTGTTCACATTAGTCATTCCACTGACTTTGATGATTTACATTTGTGATTAATCCTGACTTAAGTTATAGCACTAAATCTTTAAGAAATATACCTCACTTGATTTACCAAAATGTTTGGAAGTCTGTGTGTTTGACCACTGGAGGCAGAAAGATACTGAGGACTGATATTTTCCTAAAATGTTGTGTTTTGAGATAGGACACTGAGAGCAAATATCTCACAATGGATTTTTACAGCCACCATAACAACTAAGAATAGTAAAATGCATATTAACATACTGAGCAGTTGGCTCTTCTATGACAGTAATTATCAGTGAGTCATTTGGTGAAGATACTATACTTTGCAAAATAGTTGGAAATGTGTTCTACTGAAGCAAAAATTGAATAGTAAACTTAAAGACATGAAGAGCTATAAAAAGTTTGTTACACAGCAGTGATTATCAGAAAGACAAGAAGAAGCCTTTGTTCTGTGCAGGGGATGTTTCTGCTACCGTTTTATGGTTATTGTACACTAAAGCTGTGCAAGCACTGGACAGGGTTAATTATAGCCTTTTTGAGAGAATGGAGCATAATTCTTAGTCTTAGACCCTTGCTCTGAAGGACTGTAGAGAGTCTGCAAAACACCCTTAGCAGAGATCACTGAGAAGCATGCTCTTGGTTGTTCAACAGCTGTTGTTGTGTGGTCTTCACCATCTAAAGAACAGCAGATGGCTTAATTTAAAATTTTACTCCTGGAATTCCTTGCTCTGCTGCTTGGTAACCTTGGAGAACCAGACATTACATTGCTGTAATTCCTTTTCACCTTCAACATGCTCAGGTGGCTGAAGTTTTTCCTTCTATGAATGCAGAAGGGAAGTAGCTTTCTTGCCCATGAGTCTGACTGGGACCTAGAAATGTGGGAAACTGAGATCACTACTGCTCAAGTCCAGAGCAGGGCTTTGTCTGATAGACATTTGGAGAAATCTCTACCAACCACTGCTGGTATAAGCCTCTTTTGTGCTGGTGGCTTCCAACTTTTTGTCCTTCAGACCTGTAAATCTGGCATCCAGAAGGGTGGTAGAAAGTGGTCTAATATGCAGAAAAAGATGAAAAGAGCAAAAGTGAGCTTGTCTTTTGTAGCTTAGCCATCAAGACACTCACCATGGGAGAAGGGTATCTGTGTTTCACTACTTACAGGACAGTTTATGAACTCAGCTGGATGGACCCTACCCTGAAAAATGTCCCGTGTTAATAAATGTTCCTGTGGTAATAAACAGATTGTCATCATGGATTTTGAACCATGGATTCATACAATGGTATTGTGGGTGACCCTGGGTGGATGCCAGGCACCCACTGAAGTCTCCTCTCCCTCTATCACTCCTCTCTGCAACTGGACACAGGAAAGAAAGTATAAAATAGGTTCCTGGGTTGAGATAGGGATGGGAAGAGATCACTCACCATCACAGGCAAAACTCAAAACTCAAACTGGAGATAGTAATTGAATTTACTGCTAACAAAATCGGAGCAGGATAATGAAAAGTAAAATAAATCTTAAATACATCTTCCCTCCACTCCTCCTCATTACCAGCTCTACCTCCTTCCTCCCAGTGAGAGAGGGGACACAGAGATGGGGAATGGCTCTTACAGTCAGTACATCACATGATATTCCTACTGCTGCTCAGGAAGAATCTTTTCCCCATGCCAGTGTGGGGTCCCTCCCACAGAAGATGGGAGGACTTCTCCAACTTCTCCAATGTGAGTCCATCCCATAGGCAACAGTTCTCCACAAACTGCTGCAGCGTGGGTCCCTCTCCCACGGGCTGCAGTCCTTCAGGCACAGGCTGCTCCAGCGTGGGTCCTCCACAGGATCACAAGTCCTGTGAGCCAGGAGATCTGCCCCAGCATGGGCTCCTCTCTCCATGGGTCTGCAGGTCCCTGCCAGGAGCCTGTTCCAGCACAGGCCTCCCAAGGGGTCACAGCCTCCTCTCAGGCATCCAGCTGCTGCACAGTGGGGCTCCTGCGTGGGCTGCAGGTGGATCTCTGCATCCCCATGAACCTCTAGGGGCTGCAGGGGAATCTCAGCTCTGGTGCCCAGAGCAGCTCCTGCCCCTCCTTCTGCACTGACTTTGGTGTGTGCACAGTTGTTCTCATGTATTCTCTGGCCACGATTACATAATGCACTCATTAAGGAATTTTTTTTCCATCTTAAATATGTTATCACAGAGGCCTTACCATCACTCCTGATTGGCTCAGTCCTGACCAGCAGGGTCTGCCCTGGAGCCAGCTGGCACTGGCTCTGTCTGACATGGGTGAAGCTTCTGGCAGGTTCTCACAGAAACCAGCCCTGAAGCCCCAAAACCTGGCCACGCAAACCCAACACAAATGGTGTGGGTTGGAAGGGACCTTAAGGATCATCTAGGTCTAACCCTCGCACATTTGTTCAAACGTGTCCTGAACCACTCTTATTCCTTCATAGAACACTACATGGAAAAACTTATCTACTAGCTGGCTAAAAGGTAGTTCTCTAAAAATAAGTATGATAGAGACTTATGCAATAATGTACACACACTTTTCTTCATTGTGTTTCATGAAAGAAACAAGTGTCACGTGCGAAAAATGGTTAAATGTAGTAAGAGACTAGGGTATGAGAATATGCAGTCCAGTGAAGATATTCAGGCTCAGCAGTCTTTAAACAAAACTATTTCAGACATACCTTATGTCTCACTGCCTGTGTCTTTCCTTTAGATAGGAAATGGAAATATAGTGTGTTAATCTGTTTCGATTATTGTTCTTGTTAACTCCTGTTTTTCTTGCATAAACACCAGAACCTCAAGAATATTCAGTGCAAATCTCTCAAGTTAGAACAGATAGATATGGATAAAATTTATCATTAAATTAAACTGGAAATAGAGGCAAGGAAATCCTGATTTAGTGTTGCATGTACTTATGTGTCTGCAACACTTCAAAGTTAAAAGTACCTCCTCTACAGAAAAATTAATTCATTTATGATTTCAGACCTTCTGCTAACAAGAGTAATACATGAAAAGAAGAAAACACACAAGAAGACATTAAGCTTGATTGTAATCTTGCTTTTACATTGAGATGTCTTAAGCACAGGACAAAGGTTTGAAATAGTTCACTAAGTCAAGTAATGGTTCAAAATGTCTGCAGTGTTAGTGGCAAGCTAGCTAGCCAACCAGTATTCCAGTGAAATATTTTTATATTAGAGCAACTAGAAAAGTTCTTCAAATTAGCTCTAAAAGCTGAGCTGTGGCATGCCAAGAAATAATGAGGCAACAAGCTGAAGGGATGGAGGTTTTTTCCCTCACATCCCATTATTGTTGCCTGCACATGGCCCACATCCTTGCAATCCACCCAACCTCCCTTCAGAATTTGTCAGAATCTGTTTCTTATGTCTGCTAGTGATGACACATCCTGGAGGAAAATTTTCTTGGGATTTGTTAAGTTAGCTTCTGAGGTGCCTTTCCTCATATTCAAACAAAGGACACACCAGACAGGGAGAATGACAGAGCTGGCAAGTGTTGGTATTTGTCCACGGGCAAAAACTGTTGCAGCTGCATTGGTTTGAGTTGAGGTGTGAAATATTAGCTGTGAACTTCTTACTGAGTAGCAAGAGAGCCATAGTCCACAATTAAGTCAAGGGAACCAGACTTCCACTGCTGGTGGTGGTGAGTACAAAAAGATCCATAAACTAAATATCCTCTCACATGTCCCCAGAAAAAAGTCTGAGGAAAATGAAGCATCAGCAAAGCAAGACTTCCTGAAAATATTTAACAGTGAGCTAACTTTATGGAAAGAGTAAGAGATTGTTCCTTTGATGCCATGATGATTTTTTGCCTTTTTTTAATATATGAATTTTATTTTATTTTTCATACAAATTTTATGTAACCTCAGTGCTTTTAGCATGCATACTTCTAATTCCTTAAGCCTGATAATTTAGCATAGTCCTAATATTCCATTAAGCCAGGAGACCAAATATCCTGGAGGCCTCACAGTTGGGACCAGAAAGCCCTATGATATCCTGAGAAACCAAGGTCTTCTCTGGAACACATCCTGTAAACTAAGATAAGCCCATCCAGGGGGGAATTCCTCAGAATGGGAAGATATCACACTATTTATTTAAACTTTTCATTGGGGATCTTTGGTAGATATGCTAATTTGCAAGGTCTATAAATTGTATACACAATCTATCATATGTGTGCCTTTTGGTGTGCATTTTGGTGCATTCCACCCGGACAAAGTGGTGCACCTTAAATAAATACCAAGGTAAAAACCTCTTTCGCCCTTATCCATGTCTGGCTCTTAATTTTAAGACCAGGAAAAGGCAACACCTTTATCTAGTCCAAGTCACAAATACGTCCATGCAACTGGTGAAAATAAGCATAGAATTTGCCTCCGTAATCCCTATAAATTCTAAGGACAATGCCATGCTTTTATTTTGATTCTACTTTTGTTTGGCTCTAAACACATTTGAGAAGTAAAATGCTATTTCCTTGGTACAAACAGTCTGCTCAAACATGAGCCTTTACTCTTTTAAACTGAGTGTATTTCTAGAAGGCACAACACACACCACCTTAAGTTGTGGGAGCTTAGAAACACTGTTTTGTTACAATAGTCAACTAAGTGGTAGTTGATGCAGCTGTACTCCTGCCCTATGTACCTAAGCTAAATTCTGCTTGGGCTAATTAGCCGTGAAAGAACATTGTCAAGTCTCAGAAGAATAAGCACGGACAATTCCTTCCAGACTGACATATTATTCTCTAACACAAAGCTGTTTTAGTTTTCTGTCAACAATTCTCATGGAGATGAATTGGTGTTAGTTAAGCCCAGTGCCCAGTAACATGAATGCAATAAAGTGGTCAAGAACACTTGTCATCCAAAGCCCCAGTTTGCTGTTTTTGTTTACTGTTCCTCAGCTGTTATTCTTAGAATAAAATCTATTGCCCCATAAATAGGAAGAAAACAGTAACACCTACTAAAAAATATTGTTTAAAGAACTGTTTAGCAAGACCATTTTCTCAGCTACAGAGTCTTAGCCTTCATTCTTATCCCAGGCTATAGGTAACATGCTCACACAGCTTGCAAACTGGTTTCCTACAGAAAACTTGAGATCTAGTGAGCTGCAGATGATGGGGAGACACGTAGTTTGAGAACTGACAGAAGTACACTGACACTCACCAGCCTTGGTAGAGGTCCTTCATACTCTCTTCCATTACCGGACAAGAGCATGTCCTTTAAAGGATGAAGAAGACAGTAAGAGACTCCAAAGTTGCAAGTAAAGCTACCACTATGACTACCACTACCAGAATGCCTTACCGAATGTATTTCCTGTTCTCTTTTATGTTTCTGACTTGTTCTTGAGGAAAAACAAAACAAAACAAAAACCAAACCACAAAATTTAAAACAAACAAACAAACCCCCAACAAAACCAAACAAAAAAACCCACCCTAACAAAACAAAAAAACAAACCAAACCAAAACAAAACAGAAAAAGGGCCAATTAGGAAAGCTTACTTGAATTTCCAGTGACACTCTGTATGGTTCTTGGGGCAATCACAGATCTGTGGGCATGGTGAGTCCTATGCTGCTGGAAGAACTTGGCCTGCTATCCACATGTATGAAGTCATTCGGCAGTACACATCAGTTAACTGGGCTTGGTACAGGCACACCATGCGACAAAAAAGGGATTCTGCTGCTCTGCCCACCCCAGCAAAGGAAGGAGTTAAACTGAAACTAGAGAGAAAAAAAGGTCAAACCACTTCTTTACATGAACAGACACTTTAATTGATAGGGGTCTTCCAGTAACTGAGCCAATTTAGTGCTCACCTTCTCAATGGGTACTGGACCCAGAACAGAAACTCCCCTAAAATAGGGTCAGTTGCAGGTCTGCTCACTAATTAGAACAGAAGGAAATGGATGTTTCACTGTCCTTCATGCAGCCTGACTCCTCCTCACCCTTCATTTACTGTTCCCATTACAGCACTCCTAGTCAAACCTCTTTTTTGCCCTTCTCAGAGCAGGCACCTCTGGTCTTGCCTGCCTTTAAGGCTGATGACCATTCTGGCTTTGTGATGAACAGCCTGCAAGCCCAGGGTCACCCAACACTGAGGTACTTAATTCAGTGGGCTGCCCTTTTCCCTTCAGGGAAATCTGAAGGTCTGGCATTTTTTCTCCTCAGCAGACTGCTGGGCAGACTGCTAAGAAGCTAGGTTGGCAAGCTGGCATGAAACTGGGCAGGCTTTTGACTGAAACCTGCCTGGCAGGCGAGTTTGGAAATGTGCCTGTGTTTTGTCAGAAGATTTGTTAAAACAGACACATTCCCACAGAATGTTGTGATTTTGATTAATCAGCATTTCAGAGTTGGTAAAGTGTTCCCCTGGAAGATTTCTGACCATCTTTGCCGACAATAAGCCACACATTTGCAGCACTCCCAACTGCAGTGATCCTTCAGTGCCTTCCACTCAAATGCTCATGCTGACAATAGTCTGAGTGCTTCCCTGCAGGAATGCTAAGCTCCACCATGTCTGTCATGAAGAAGGGCAGGGTGTGACACAGTCAAGGACTCCAGGCCTGGGCTGTTTGATATTAGAGCAATATTTTGCAGACAAACACAGAGAAAATGTCCTTCCCATGCATTAAAGTACCTCACAAATATTCATAAATATGAGTTGCATTGCTTAGGTTAGTTCATCTCACACAAACCTGCTCTCAGTTTGCAATTTAATGTTATGAATTACAGGCACTAGATCTGCTGAATTAGAAAAACAAAGAAAACCTGCAGGTTAAAGTAAAGAAACTCACACCATTCTCTGCTCTTCTTTCTGTGTTCTTGCTTCACATTACCACCCTGTCTTCCTGCCTGCCCCCTGCCTTTCCTCCCTCTCAATGTGTCTGGTATACAATTTAAAAACCAAAGTTATTTGTTTTCATCCTTGTCCTTTTAGAATAACAACAAAGTTCTGCTTGTTCTGACAAACTGAACTTATTTTCAGGCCCTGTATGTCAAAGCACGATTTGACACACAGGGAACCCAGAGGAGTATAAGCCTGTCACATTTGGTTTTGGTTTTGGTTTAGGTTTAACTGATTCTCTATTTTTTTTTTTTTTTTTTTAAGATACCATAGAGCATGTAATGATTCTACTGTACTTTTGTGCATCTGTGAGTCATGAGGTAGGCTGGGTCTAAGAGAGGGCCAAGTCACAAAGTTCACATACAGATTTTGTTTTTCCAGGGTCTGAGGAAGTTCAGATTTGAGGGTTTGCATTCATATCATCTCAGGAATGTACAAGGATCCAGTTCCTGTCTAATTAGTTGTGAAACGTCTTTTTCCCTTCCCTTCCCTTCCATTCCTACTACTTTGGATTTTATTTCAGTTATTGTACTTACCATGATTGAAAAAATGAACAAAAAAAGTTATACAATTACATTATCCTTCTGCTGGGATTAGAAGGAAGAAGGAATAGAAATATTCCACTGGATGATAATACTATTTCCCACACTTGCAGTCATCTATGGCTAACTAGTTGTCAGTAATAGCTTAGTGACTCAGAGGTAATACCAATATCAGTGAAAAAATCCCTAATGGATTTAATGACCAAGGATTTTCAGGCTCTTATTTTTGAGGTCAAATATCTCTTTTTGGGGGGAATGAGGAAGCTATTAGTTTGACAATTAAAATATATATCTGAAAGGAAAAATTATGGTATAAAGGCTTTCTTAATGTAGAGAGTTGCTCCTGTTTATGAAGACTATCTGTCTCAGGGGTTTCTCGTCTTCTCTACCGAGGTTACTTAACATTTTGTCCCTAGTTCATCAGTGCTTATCTTGGACTTCAAATTCATCAAAGCCTGATTTTTTGATGCAGGGGTAATTTTTCTCTGGTTGTCTCTAGTTTCTGTTTTCTTCAGCTATTGCTAATCTCTTGCTGGAGAATCCCAATTTCCCATACAATGTGCAAGTGTTTCTAGCTCTTTGACCTTTCTATTTATTTTTCTGCATGTTGCTATGTAATACCCTCTGCAGTCCTTTCTATTTAAAATCACACATTTGCGTGCATACTTTAGAAATATGTAATGAACATCTTCAGGCTCAAAATCTTCTACATTTGTTTCTTCAGAAGAAGAAGTTGGTGGAAAATACATTTTATGGCAATATAAAACTTGTCCCTACTACATTAGAAAGAAAATAGTGGTAAATTAAGTTTAAGATGGAAGAAGTGGAACTGTGTGGAATGAAACACATTTGTTCAAATCAAGAGTTGATTCTGATAACTCGTAAGAAATTTAGTTTAATAAAGGGCTAAAGAACATTTTATGCTTGATACTTAGCATTAACAGAGAAATACCAACTTGATTTTTCTGGCTAATGGTAGCAGCATAAGGTTGCTACATATATGAGAAACTATGAGCGTAAAGACTGATGTCTTTAGTAAATGCATGGTATCAATATGCAGATTGTGACTCAAACAGAAACATACTTTGAAGTAAACAACCACACCATGTATTATGATAATCAGTTGTGTGTTGATGGCCCACATCAAGAACATAATGGGAAAAGGAGGCAGGAAATCCTGCACATAGATGACATGGCCAAGAGGTAATCTTAAAAAAAAATAAAAATAAAAATAAAATAATAAAGATAATAAACCATAGGAAGTAGCAAAGTGATTGTAGTAAAACAAGGAAGGAGGCATAGAATGAGCATGAATAAGCAGAGGTTAGGGAGGTCAGTAAAGATGTCAGAAGCAAACTGGATGCACAGATTAATGGGGTTGGACTAGATGACACTGACTAATGCCACTACTTTGGGCAAGCTACAGAAGACAGAGAATTTGAATGTGAGAACCAGTCCAGTCTTCAGGGTGCAAGAGCCTAGAGTAAAAATATCAAAGACATGGTACATCAGAACCATACGCCACTAAACAGTGGCCAAGCATGGACTGTGGATGTTTATTGTAACATCTGACCTCAGATGATGGGACAAAATAATCTAGTTTCAGTTAAATGTTCTCAGTATGGAACTGAGATATTCTTTACAAAATCTCTCTTCACAGCTGTGTTTCATGACTTAAATTGACCCAGTCAATTCCAATCATAAATTCTACCTTAATATCCTTCTGTAATTTGAAAAGAATTAGCCATAATAATTCTGAAAAATATTTTTTAAATTAAATGTTTTAATCATTAACCATATCACTGGATAGAGAAATACCATTTGTTATATTAATATTCTATTTCAAGTTGAAGATTAACAGAAACATAAAATCATTTTTTCTGCCATTCTATTCAACCTCCTTCCTTCTTTCTCTATTTGCAATAAACAGAAATAAACCTGTTTTCATCAATAAGCCCCAAGTGTTTCTCACACAACAGTTTTCTGTGACAAACTAAACAAACTACCAGTGTTGACACTTCTGCCTTTACTGAGTCTACCAACAAAGCCAATATTTAACTGACTGTTCCTATGGAGTCTTTTGTCTGAACCTTATTCTACACAGGATGCAGCAGCAAGAGAGAAAGAGGGTCTTATGTTCCTCTTTGCAGAGCCTGATGGCTCAGAAGTACACACTAGAGAAAACTTCATTTTTGCAGAAGGTACAAATCTTTTTGACTAGGGTATGCCCAGGTACCCCACTGATTGATTCATCATCTGTTATCCAGGAACATGCTCTGCTACTCTTTGGTTTGCTATGACTCTTTCTGAGTGCAGAACATCTCTCATGCTTGTCAGTAGTTTTTGTTTGATTCCTTGCCTCTGCAGAGCAACAACCCCACCTTCTCAGTGGAAGAAATGAGGGCAGGCTCCTCTATATCACAGCATATGTCAAGGTTTAACTCCAAGGACACCTCACAGCTAAAGAGCAGAAATTAGTTTTTTTGAGATTTGCACACTTCTCTGTAGATCATGGTCAAACAAAGCCCACGAAAGCTAACTTTATGTAAACTGGATGGGGTTTTAATTGCACTCTATGTGCCTACCATCAGACACACTGTGATACTGCCAGATTTCACTCTTAAATGCTAACGGGGAATTATGCAGTGGCCACTGCACCAGCACAGAGTGTTTCCTACTCCTCCAAACTTGGCTAAACGCAAGCAGCAGAGCTCCATGTTAACACTTGAAATGGTCACACTCTGCACACAGGATCATGCCTCTCCCAGCCAAAAATGACCTGTGTTCACTGCTGGCTAGGTGCTGAGCAGGTAGGTGTTTCACAGCAGAACAGAGTGAGCTCAAGTTTCCCATTGTGTAGCACCTAGGCTTATATTACAGGCTCACTAGAGCAGATGCTCTGTGGGTTGTACAGCCATAAAATAGTTCTTGATTAGTGTTACCTCACTGCCTGTACGTTGTTGGTGTTTTTACTGCAGCTGGACTTTGGAACAGAGCCAATTTGGTGTTAGTACTTTCTTTCTAGGAAACAAGTTTTCTTACTTCTTACTTTTCGTATCTGATATCCCTTACTCCAAATTCAATGTCTACTCATCTTTTTGATGTATCTGAAGGTGATCCATCCATGGTTATTGTCATGGCTCATCAGCAGGGTTTTCAGGGAAAGGGACTGTCAAGAAACATGAAGCTTGTCCAGTCATCATATAAATATCTGTATACTGCTCCAAATTGAAGAGAGTTATTAGTATTCAGCTTCCTATCAGGTTCACATCAAATTTTGCAATGTCTGAAAGCTGTGAGCCAGTCCTTGACTTAAGGAGTGAAGCAGATTAGCCTCTGACTTACAGCTAGACAAACCTCCATAGTACCTAGGGCCAGCAACATGCATTCCCTGGCAGATTCTTTGTCTGACACATTTCTATATCCTGTCTTTTGATACAGTACATGCATAGTTTTGAATTACATGGGTTTAAGACCCTTTCAAAAATTTTATTTGCTCTCTAGAGTAGTATCAGGTGTGTATTTCCATTTCCAGGCTCTGTTTAAGTATCTGATCATCACCCATGCACAGATGCCAACAGTTTCTATTTCCTTTTGCAAGATGCTTAAACAAATCAGGTCATTACCAGCCGTCTGTGTTTGTTGCTGAAGGTGCAGTAACACAAATGAACATTACTGGCAAAAAATCTCCAAGAAACAGGTTTCTCTTTGTCAAGGACTGACATATTTTTGTTAAAACCATACAGGATTCACTTTCAAAGCATTTTGCTGCTGTTACTGAACAGCATCAGAGTTGCTACTGCACTGACAGAGCTCAGCATTGCACTGGGCACAATTTTATGAGGATGCATGTGGAAGGAGAGTCACCCAGAAGTTTTGTATTTTCTGAAGCCCAAGGTGCATGGAGAGCCTGATTAGTGTGCAGTACTGGGGTCAAATTGCTTCCTGCCCAGTGCTAGACTGTGGTTAGGATGTGGCACATCACGCACCCAGCAAGATGGGATGTCACTAAGCAGCAGCCTCAGCATGGCTCTGGATTTTAATAAGGCACATCCCTGGCAGTCTTAAGCACTGCAAGGAGATGCCCAGCTAAGAAAAGCCAGTGTGTGGTCCTCACCACTGGGCTGAAGCTACTGAATCCTGAAGAATCACTTATGCCACTGTCTCCACTTCTTCATCAGCTTGCTCAGCTTCTTCGCTCATCCAGTTATCTTTCATCCTGACCTTCAGCAAAGCGTTTGAAGAATAAGGATTACTACACCAGCTTTACATAAAAAAAAAAAAATTACATCGCAAAAAATGTGGGTTTGATATAAGTTTAAATAAAGGGCCTAATTAGATTGTTGAAAAAACTGAAAAGCAGTAACATGACAGAGAGAAAAATAAGAAAAAGGTGGAGTCAAGAAAAACTGAGAGGGTGTAAAGACGTTTCTACATCTGGCTGCACAGGTGACACACCCTGCCCAAGTGAAGCCTTGCTGAGGCCAAGCATGCATATAGAAACTTCACTGGTTCCATCTGGCCTACAACAATCTTGCAAAGTAATTGATAGCTGTACAGAGGAGCTTCGAGCGTACGCAGCCTGCTTCAGCTGAGCGTGCTTTCCGCAAGCCTAACCACCTGGCTAGTGGGCAACATCCTGGAGCTGTGGGAGGACACTCTAAGAGTGTGCATGATTCAGGAACCCCCTGCAATGACAAACTGCCTTTTTCACACACTACTGTAAAACTGTAGTGGGAGAAAGCACCATGAGATGACAGAGGTGAGGTTTGAAACTTGACAAAGGTTTGTATAAAGTTGTGTTTTGTGATAGCCCAATATCACAGCATACCACACACTGCGTGTTCTCCCACCTCCACAACAAGGGGCGTGCTGGTAGTTTTAACCTTCACACCACAAGCTGCTTAATATTTCTAGATGTCTGTGTGTCTTAAATGTAGCCATATTGCTGTTGGTGATTTTTTGTGAACTATGTAGTATTAGTATTAGTTCTGCAGCTAGAATAGATGCACAGAGCTGCTGAAGCTGCTAAAGATAGTGACAGCTAAACAAGTTAACTCCTACTCTCCCCTTTAGTCCAAACAAAAGCTTCAAGTAGTCTTGCAAGTTTTCTAGTTTTAAGCACATACAAAGTGCAGCCCTCAGAAACTACATTCAAAATAGAAGTAAATTTAAGGAAATAAATTGGATTTTATTTTACCATTTTCCGTGTTCATAAAAATAAAATTGCCATAATGCGAACAGCAGGGGGAAAATAAGCCGTGAAAGAACATCACCATTAAAGCACTAATCGTGAAGCTGACAAATGTATTTTCATAGTATTTGAGTTCCAAAGATAGCTCTGAAAAAGGAGGTCAGCCTGGAATTGGGGCATTAAAAAAAATGTTGGTTAAAGACGGGAAAGGTCATGACTGTTTGCACAGTGCTCTACTTTCTCCACTTAAAAAAAAAAAAAAAAAGCCAACAACAAAAAAAAACCAGTTAAGGAGAGATGATGATTCAGTGCTGGAGAAAAAAAAAAAAAGCAATGTGTGTGATTGGTAAGCACACTCGCCCCATCTATGAAATCATCTACATGCGTGGCTAGATGAACATCTGCTGCATAAAGTCAGCACTGGTTTCAGTATGCCACAAAACAATTTGGCTTTTGCTTATTTTCTGAGGAATGGTACAGGAAGAATGTATACTATACCCGAGTAGCTAATAATGTAGCATTTAATAATGACATCAGTGAGCAAGCAATGCTAATAAAATTCAGCATCTTTGTCTCAAATGTGTTGTTAATCCAACATGATTCAGAAATGGATGAACGGGGGTGGGAAAGTAATCAAGCGTACTTGTTTATGTTATTTCCTCCGTTCTTTATCAAGAAAACTAAATGCCAGCATGTGATCAGCTCTGATTCCAGCACACAGTCATTTGCAATGAGTGTTTTAATGGACTGCTTGAACTGATGGCAGAAATGAGAAAGATCATCCGATAAATTCAGCATATACATACAATATAAATCTGGCCTGTATTTATCAGTGATTAAGTATGACAGGGAGTAGCAGCTTATCCAGGAAATTCCATATGCTATGTGGGCCAGATCCTCAGCTGGTACAAACCAGTTTAGCACCAGTGAAGTACTAGCAGTACAGTAGGGATGACTGTAGCTGCCAAGTTTGATGCTGCACCATGTGTGATATTCTATGCCAATTATTTAACAAGCTTATTAGGTATTTGCATCTAATTTGCATATAACCAACTTCCTTTTTTGAAAGCCTACACTCTAGTATGTGGGGGTGGAAAGCAGCCTTGCTGCACAAAACTCACAGCTTAACTACTGAGCACATAAAAAGTGGTGGAGGTTTTTATAGCCATTTGTGTTCTGTAGTTCCTTACCTATGACTGACAGACTTATACTGCATCTTCTAGTAACTAAAAATGGTGACAAGGAAATTTGTGTCTGGGGACTGCCACTGAGAGTCCTCGCCTCTCCAACCCTGTCCCAAAATCCCGTGCCTTAGAGCAGCCACAAAACATCAATTACGTGTGAGCAGGTTTGGCTCTACAGATCCAGCTGAGATTTATGCTGGTTAACTTTCGTCAAAAGATTATAATCAACCATGCTCCCAGGTATTTAGTCTTCTAACAGAATGCTAGTAACCTTTACAAAAGGTTTACTAGGGGCTCTTGGGAAGGTACCTCTGCAAAATGATGGCTGAGATTTGGTAGCCACCAGTATGCAGGCACACGTTATTTAAGTTGCTCTACCCCACCCAGTTCCTAAAAAGTCAGCTCTCGTCAACTCATTGTCAGTATGCTGCATATGCAAATTCGCTTCTCTAATGCAATATTTACATCAGAGGAGTGTATGTCAGGATGCTGACATTTACATGTTTTTCTTTGACGTGGCTTTGGAATTGGAAACTGGGAAGGCATTCACAGTCCTCCTGTATTCTTTCTGCAGAGGAAGGGATAGTGAAAATCATGCCACTGTCTGGTGAAAAACAGGCTTCTGAGTGCAACAATGTTTGGGAGTGTAACACTTGTATTACAGGACTTTCTGAGTTCTTCCCTTACTCCCAGAGTAGATTGTAAGTAGTTAAGAGTCAGAAATGCTTTGAGGTTTGGGTTGACTGCAAGAAACTAAATTTAGGACAATTCTCTTCAATGCATAGATTTCATCACTTGACAGGATCATATACATTAAAATGGAGCCTTATGAAAAGCTATGCATCACCTAACCTGCTCAAGGATAAAGACACATCCTGCACCATGAGCATGGTTCCTTACTCTGAGAGACAGCATGACAAAGCAGGGGAGAATGAAGCCTATAATGCTTGAGAAATAACTTTTTAATCCCCTCTCTAATCTAACTGTAAAATAGATGAACATCTGCTGGTTTTCTGGTTTGGAGCGGGATCCATTGACTGGCAAGATCATTCAGTGCCCAGGAACACAAGAAGCTGCCTTAAAAAAATGCACTTTCCTGATTTGTGTTTCATTACCCTTTCTTCCTTAAGTTAGAGAAAGTACAGGGAAGTACAGGTCAGCTAAAGTAAGTGATGAGCACCTGTTGCAGGTGAGCTAAGACACATAATTAAAATGGGAAGGTCATATAGGACCCACAACCTCTAGCATGTTTGATGAAGGACCAGGCTCTGATACACTTCTCAGTGAACAAGGGCATCACACTCTGACCTGGATGGAAAGCCTGTCTGAGAGGATACCAGAGTGATGATAACACCCCAGTACAAATTATTACTGGCACCATGAACCTAATGCCTTACAACACATTCTCTGGAATAATGAACTAAAGTAAGATGAATGCAGCAGAGATTTTCGTCAACTAGTGCAGAGACTGTCTGCTACCTCAGCTGGTCCCTTTGGCACTCTCTACAAACATCCCACAAAGCCTAGGTCTCAGGCAGTGTTCTTCCTCTTCATCTAGTTTAATACTTTTTCCTTTGCTGTGTTAATTTTCACTGTGTTCCTTCTTCTGGCTCTTCATTAATTTGAAAGGCCAATATCAACACATTTTGGCACTTGCTGTGTGAATACATACCCAAGGTGTGCTCAGTGTGGTATTAACAATTCCAGCTCCAGCGCTGCCATTAGCTCTCTCAGTGCAGACATCAAACAGCAATACATTATCTTAATGCAAAGCTGTCAGCTGTTTACTACATTATACCCACTGTACAGTATTCCCAAGCCAAGACTATATTAACAATAGACTTAGGACAGAGAGCACAGATTAAAAATATGGACAAAATAACCATTGCAAGGATACTGCAATTATCCCCAAAACAAATATTAAAACTCCTTACAATTCAAAGTTCAATTTATACTGATAGAAATTCACAATAAGGTCATCGAAATGACCTCAACTGTGACAAGTAGTGACAGCCTGCAATAAACAAACATTATTCTTATAATACCAACAACTTCAGTAGCATCAAATATTTCTATAGTTTAAAAGTAATTCTTTCTTTCTCATGTGCTGTCTTTGCAGTGAACTCATATATGAACAGCAGCATGTAGAATGGCCTTCTTCTAAAATAGAGTGGAAAATACAAGAAAAATGGATTTGTGTTGGATGCAGAAACAGATTTGACCAAAACCCATGTGTCTTAATGCTATGAGTCTCCAAAAAGAGACTTAGCTCTGATGCAAATTGTATCACCTGCTTTTATAATGTATATTTTGACTTGCATCCACAGAGTTCATGACAGTAAAATAGCACACATCCTTAGCATGTAATTACATGTTCAAGTGCCTACAGTGTAAATCGTATGCCCTTTAAAAACAGTTACTGGCATACAACTAATTAATGAAATTATTCAGGGTTATTGCCCACATACCAGCAATATTCGTTAGAGAACAGTTTACATGCAGGTTTAACCAGTTTGCAGCCCCGCTGGCTTACCACATTATTTTCCATGATAATGGTTTTATCTGGTTTAAGAAAACCACATTTTAAGGAAAAAAAAGCTGTGGTACAAAATAAAGCTGGCAATAAACAGCACTGAGGACAGTGGCATCACAAGGCAGCACACAGCTACAAGGGAGGAGCCTGTAGCCTGTCAGACTCAGGCAGAAAGGGCGAGAGCTGCTATTTAGGGAAAAGGAGGGCCAGTGGTCACTTATGCTTGGCAGCATGTTTTGAGAAGCTGAGTATGATCTCCCTTCTGGGTCCTACTGGGAAAGGAAACATCAGCTGAAAGGAGCCAGGAGCCTCCCCCATAACCTGGCACTTGGGGGGAGACTTAGGCTGGAAAAGGACCCCATTCTTCATTGTGTGTGTTGCTCTGACCTTTCTCTCTCTCTCTCTTTTGGAGTCCAGCCTGTCAAATTTTCTCCCTTAACACCCAAGCCCCAGCAATGTGAGTTGAAGTTATGCCACTGGCCCTAGCACTGTATTTCCTTTGTTTGCAGCCATTTAGGTAAATTCCTCTTAATCATTTAATGTAATTTATACGTATAATTGTGGGCCACGTGAGTATAAAGAGGTAGGCATGGCATCAGAACTGTTTGTGGAACTGCCTTTGCTTACACCAAAGGCTGAATTCCATCCAGTATTTTTGTACAGAAAGGCAATGTGTAATGTTACTGCAACACATTTTCTCTGGCACTGTCTCACTGCTGCTGGCACAGACACAACTCTTTGATATTGAGTAGGTAAATGATTTTCCCTGCCAGCTTTCTATCTGTAACTTTGACTACCAGTAATATTTGCTAGCTACCATCAGTATGGCAGCTTTTAAGTTTCATTTCAGTTGTAGCCCAGACATTAAAACAAAGCTGGAGGCGATGCCTGTCCTAACAAGTCATGATATTCTATGATGATGCACTTCTGCGTCATCTCAAAATGACAGTATGTTCCATGAGAAAGAAAAGGAAGGGGGAGTAGGCTTATGTCTGCATTTATCAGAAAGCACAAACACACATTTCTGTGAACAAAATGCTTCCACAACCCTCCGTCAAAGAACAGACTGCAACACTGTAAAACAGTCAATAAAACCAGCTGGGTGAGGCTGGCTTTTGGGATGGGAAAGGAGAAAGGTGAAAAGTGATTAATACCAGATTTTAACTCCTACATCTGAAATTTTAAGACGTTAAAGGAGGACAGTTTCTTACCAATAGCTACCCATAAACCACAGGAATGAACTTGTACTTTAACTGTACTTTAATTTACATTTTAACTTTGCATCAAAATGTCAACAAATGTGATTCAACCTGTAGGGCTGACTGGACAAATCCTACGTAATTTACTGCCCCCCTTCTTCCATGCTGGCATATTAGTCTCCTGAGTTACAACACAGAACTGCAAATACAATGCCTTTTTGAGGGTTTAATAATAGATAGAACAAACTCATACAATTAGAATTGGTTCTAATAAATAATATTCTAATCAAAACATGGGATCTGGATTAGAATGGTACTGTGTTCCTACTTATGGAGAAGAGTATGCCTCACAAACAGGAGAAACAGGGAGGATATTTGGCTCCACTTGTACACGTGCTTTGCTCAAAGCGCAGTTTCACACCACAGACAGCTGAATCCATTGGGAAGATTTCTTCAAATGAGCTCCTACTTCTTGTCCTCTCTCCTGCATTTTCCACTTGCTCCTATCCCATTTCACTCTCAGGAATTGCAGAGCTGGCTGGGGAGCAGCTCAGACAGATGGTGGATTAGCCCCTGTGCTGGTTCAGTGAGCAGATCCAATGCTTCCTTTGGCAGAAAGATCACTGGATCTGCTTACTTCTTGGGCCAGTGTTTGCACCAGAGCTGTAGCCATCTCTGGCTGCATCTCGGACCCAGCATGTCAAGCACCTTGTAATCCTGTGTCTTGAATCTGTGGGGCTGACAATCAATCAGCTATTCCCAGCCCCTGCTAAATAAAGTTAAACAAAGGCCACTTATTTTGTAATTTAAAGTGACGGTGTTGACGTTACACCCAGTGCGTCTTTTCTTTGAATGCTGCCCGTCAGCCTGCCCTACTTTCTGGAGGTTGTGAGGGTGCTGTAATGAAAGGGATGCAAATATTTCATAATAATAGCAGAAATTCATAAAGACACTATTTCTGAAAATTACCAATCATCACTCGGGGCCTGTTATTGCTAGCAGCACTTGGGGCTCACAGCCCAAGGAACACCACTGCTGCCTCTGCTCCTTTGCATGACTTGTTTGTCCTGTATCCTCCACTGACAGGTCAGATTGTAATCTTGGGTGAATTGTAAGCAGCACCATGTATCTGGAAATGTCTGCTGAGATACATGTTTATGTATGCTGTGTGCCCAAGATTAGAGCTTGGCCCAGCACCAGGAGTTAGGAAACCAGACCCTACCCAGGAGTTAAGAAACTTGCTTACATTTGTTGTGTACTATTTTAAACATAAGAACAAAGAGGAAAACACTCTGCACTGATCCTTGCTGATGTGGAAAGTCAGACTAAGACACCTATTTATGTTTCACAATGCTGAGGAATATCTATTACTTCAGGATGACAGTCGTGCTGAGCTTGTTGTGCAATAGGGATTTACAAGAACTTCTGCAAACTTACCCTCTTAGGTACTAAATGAACTTAAGCCTCCCCATGTTTGCTACACAAAGTTCATTTTAGCCCTGAAATAGTTCATGGCACTCTTTGTCCCATACTTGCTTCACACCCTTCAGCAAGCAGCATGTCATGTGGGTCTGGAGGCTGATCCCTGCTGACACATAGGGGATGGTTTTCAGTCAAGAGCAGGGTCTTTTTCTGCAGGATTTTTCTATGGGGTTGTTGCTTGGGGTTTTTTCCCCCTTTCCAAAGGGAACAGAATAAAGCCAGTAAAGACTTAGAATTTCCAGGACTACTGTTTAAGTGAGGCAAACACTTTGAAGCATCCCCTCTCTCATGTCAGAGGTTAAGGGGGGATCTGGGACAGGAATCTGGCTGCCTCTGGTCTCTCAGAGACAGTCAGTGCGGTCTAGGGAGGTGGCCCAGGTGCAAGCAGCTCTCATTATACTCACTGCACCTTGGAAGAGCCATTGCCTCCAAATCACAGTGAGCAGTTGCAAACCCACAGCTCCAGAATGCACACCTCCCTGAGATGTATTAAAAAGGTAGAGGGAGATGAACCCCAGCCTTCTGGAGGGGGTTTGCTGGTAGGGAAACAGGTGGCAGGGCCTCCACTCAAGTCAGCAGTGAGTGCAAGAGAGATGCCCAATTTTGACAGGTCTCTGGGCAAAGCATCATCGAGCCCTTGTAAAACTAGGTGCTGAAGTTGGGCTCTTGCCGCGACAATTAGCTGCTTACATAAGTGACCTGATTTTTCAAATGCGCTGAACATCCAACAGTTCCCATGGACTCCAATTAGGGCTGCTGGCTGCTCAGCAGTTTTGGAAATCAGACCATTTCTTTGGATGCCTAAATATGGGCTTGGGCATGCTGGCTTTAGCCACTCCAACTTACAAATTCTGGTCATGCTATTTCTGCAGCAGAGGCAACCCCAATTAAGCTGAGCAGAGTTAGAAGTCATTCTAGAAAAGGAACATGACTGCACTTGGAAAATCTGTCTGGTCTGCTGCCATGAAGAAATGAAATTGAAATTCCTGTGTTATTTATTGATAATCATCCATAAGATAAAATAAGAATGCACATGTACTTCATACTTCACTATTTTCCATTTTGCTTGCACTTTGAGAGAAGTCGCAGAACACCAGGAACTGATTTTGAAAAACTTAATTTAGTATACATTCCACTTGCCCATCCCAAAACACAATGTACTTTACCACAGGGAATGACTTGGACTTCTTTTCATAACAAAGAAAAGAAAACAGCAATAAATAAAAGAACTAGGAGGCAACGGTCAGTGTTGAAACTTGTTCTCAGGTTGTTCTGCAAGACTTCATTCAGTCTGCCCCCTCCTTTTTACCCTCCACAGGGAGAAATGCTTGGGGTGATAGCTAGCAACAGGTTTCAGAAACATTCTGATAGTAACAAAAATTTTGCATTCCCCTTCAAACTCTAGCCAGTCGAACAGAAGCTCTTGTTTGCCATCAGTAACACTTAACAGTTGTCTAACAGTCAGAGTAGCCAGCAGTGAAAGTGCACAGTGCAACCTGAGGTTGAATTAGACAAACTCTGGTAGAGATATTAATACCTCTGTACCTTTAGCAAGCCCTTTCTAAGTGCCTCCTGACATCCTAGTCACTCTGCAATCTCTTTCACCACTGTCTGTTTAATGTGCCCTCATGCTAATCTGGAAATGTGAAAACAAGGTTGAGAGCCAAGGCAAGCTGTCTGAGCAGTGACAGAAAGGTGTTCTTGCTTCGGTATTCGGCTTAAGCTTCTGTGTTTGGCTCCCCAAAACAGGCATGCTTGGCAGGTTTGATGTTAAATGAATTACTAATACTGGCTTTCAGCAAATTTCCTGTAAGGCTTTTACACTGATTTATTCTTCTGGCAAGATTGTTCTAAGTTCTGAAAACTTATTTAGATAGTATCACTAACTTATGTAACACTTACAGAAAGCATGGCAAGTAGTATGGAAAGGGAGCTAATTTTCATTTGTATAGCTGATAGAATCATGTAACTATATGTTTGCCCGTGGCCTGTTTGCATGCTGATTCCTGTCCCCATAAAGTTAATGCAATTATGTAAAGTCTTCACCATGAGTCACATAGGAAACTTCAAAGACAATGAAGTTCATTCATTTGTACACTATGTATTTCCCAAATTTAAACAGGAAAGTTATCATCACAGCATCCCCCAAGGGGGCAGCCCAAGTGATAACAGTTGCCTTCCCTTTCCCTTGTAAGCACTGCTCAGAGTATTAAGTAACTTTCTCATGGACATTCCAGAGAGGGTAATGTGTAATCTATGCCTTCACATAAGACAAAGAAATCCCTGCTCATCTCCTATAATGGATCTCCACTGAATAAAGACAATTCATTGTTAAACATATTTACTTTGAGGTGACAGGGGCATTTCATAGTCTGTGATAGCAGTTTCATACAAGTATCCATTTACTCATGAGAGCTTTTGCTGCAGTACTGGAGGTAATGCTGCTTGTAACACTATTTCTCTTTCTCTTCTGCTTTTGCTTCCCTCTAAATGCCTAAACACTGATTCCCCATTTTCTGGAAGATGTTTCTTCTGAATAAACATAAGAAGGAATATTAGTCTGGGGTTGGCTGGCATAAGTCTGTGTCCTTTGAGAAAGATCCCAGCATCCATTTTTTAGATCCATGTATTGAAGGGAACCTGGACATACTGCAGAAAAACTATCTGTATGGGCTGTCCAGGAGCTCCACTGCTAGAGTTTCAAATTAATCTATGGCTGCACACTTGGAAAAAATAAAGAAAAGAGTTGTGCTATACTGCTGAGTGAATCTTACTATTCAGAACAGGAAGATTTTTGTATTTTTTTCTTTCTGTCATATCAGAGCACCAAAGAGGTGCATTTAGGATTTGATTTATCATTCTTCATTACTGACAAGAACGGAAATTTTTATTTAGTCATAAGAAGAATAGAGAATGCCAGATTTCACAAGACATCAAAAAATTTGGTCGCAGATACAGAAGTTTCCATCAGTGCTATGTGTATATCTTTAAGTCATCAGTGATGTGATGTTCTCAGATAAGTGTCAAACTTTAGAGACTGAGCCATTGATTCCTGAATTTAAAAGGCACCTTCCCTTTCTGGACTACCCTTACCACCTTCACATCTGTATGCCTCAACTCCAAATTCCACTGCAGTTTTGTAGGTTCAAAGCAGGCCACAGGTGGTGAAAATTTTCAGCGAGCAGGTAACAAGACAGTTGTTGTAGCTAGATAAGGACTATGCATGTGTACAAGAAAGATGACTTGATTTGGGACCTGGAAAACATATTAATTTTAAAAAAAAGAAAAAGTTTCTCCAACTTCTGCATAGATCTATATACTTAACTTCAATGAGCATACTAATGAAATGTAATTCCAGTTACTACTCAGAAATAACAAGGTCAACCAAACTCATCCCAATAAAATCTTTCTGTCAAACATTTACTATGTATTTTCTCTATAGATTATATATCTTCTATATTGAAGCCCACCTTAATACTGTTATTCTAAAAGACAACAATGTTAAGCATTCAGGATTTAGGAAATCCCAGCAATTAAGGCTCCTTAATGTGCAACCTTAATTCAACCTCTGTGGTACATATGTATTGTCATCATGTATGGTGAGACAGTCACACAGCAGTTTCTTCTTACAAGACCTCTGCCTCTTTCAATTACTTAGGAAGGACAGTGCCCTGTAGGTTTTTAATATTTAATTCTTTTCTCATTCAGTACACTGTTGCCTAATGCGTTATTTATTTAACACTATTCAAGCCTACTCTGAAAAAAACCACATAAAATTTCCTCAAGGGCTTTTCTGTGGTGCTTACCATAACAGTGCTGCAATGATACACAAATGTTAATGAATCATTTCACAGGTTAAGAAGTGAGGCAGAGATACTAAAAGTTGGTAAGCAATTTCAAATGTCTGCAACCTTTCTTATGATTATTTAGCACTGTGTTTTCAAAGCTCATCATCCACTAACTACAGATACAGCTGTGAGCATTCAGCATTTCTGCAGCATCATCTTACAGCCTCAAGTCAGAAGGCCAAGAAATATGGGTAAACAAAATAATGGCCAGGCCTGGGGAGTCACTTAGATGTTGTCTAGTTAGGGCTTTCTTTTGGAACAAGCCAGGGTTACAAAACTGGTCTGAAGCAGACATAAACTGAATTCCTAATCATAAAGATTCCAGTCTGAATCTTTTTAGAAAAGATATGTCAAAACTGGAGCGTGTACATGAGTGTCTTGGTTTTGATAGACTGGAGTTTTGTGACAAAAACACTGTGTAGAAAAATTCCCAAACAGTTCCCTTTGCAGTAAAGACACACCAAGAAACCAAATTAAGGTTGTTCCAGAAACATTCACTTTTTGGTATTTCTTAGCTTTTTGGATGCTTTAGAGTGCTTTCATAATAATAATATAAATCATTTACCATTGTGTGTGGTCAATCTGGTTCCGTACCAGTGAATGCAGATGTGTTCATATTGACAACTGCACATAGACACAGATGTGCTGGGACATGGTACATTGACCATCAGCATTCTTACTTTCATTTGTGTACTGTGACTAAGGAAGATAGAAATGCTATATAAGCAGGAAGACAATCTGCTACTTCTGGCATTTTTTAAGCAATGGCAGATATGTCACTTAGGAATATGCTTTAGTGGTGGACTTGGCAGTGCTGGGTTAACAGTTGCATTCAATGATCTGAAAGGTCTTTCCCAACTTAAATGATTCTAAGTTTCTGTCACGGTGCCTCAAGCTTTAGCTTACACTGTAGAATCAGGTTGTTAGCAATTTTCACAGCTATGAACAATGATATACAGACAATAAATAGATTTTCAAAATATTGCTGTATTCATTTATGTTGTATTATTTACTTCTCTAGACAGGTTTCTAATTCATTCAGGAAGGATATTACAGGGGAGGGTTAGGAGATGGCAGGCGGAGGGGGATGTGTGACTTTGCAATGGGAATAGGATATACTTTTACCCTAGATGTTATACAGAAAGAATTTTAATAAAACCACCAATTGTATTACATCAGTGCATCCTCTTAAATCCCATGGAGATTTTCCTAAACAGAGCTAAGCCATTTGCTTCAAACATCTTATCTATTTCTGTCGCTACACAAATCCCCTAAATATTTCAGTCACTGCAAGGCCAACTGAAATGGTAAATTACCTCGTATACTAAAGGGAAAAGTGTTGAATAGCACTAGGTTTGGATCCTGCTGAAAATGAGGCTGCTGGGATTGACGGCAACTGCAGGAAAATCAGAATTATAAGCAGTATCATCCCTATCCAACAATTACACTAGTGCCTATTGGTAACATTCCTTTATACTTCTCCTTGCTTTTATTTTGTCTGATGAGACATTCTGCTATTTTTCTAAGCGCATGTTGAAAGAGAACTGACAAAGGATGGCCTTACCTATTATTCTTTGCAATAGAACTGTTTGCAGACGGGTCATCAGAGGCTACTGCAGCTTTTGGAAAAGCTGACGATAATACAATGAAAGCATTTCTGAAACCTAAAGCTGCCTCTGCTGTACTTTTCCTTCTCCATTTTACAGTGTCAAATGCTTTTCTTAGTGCCCCTTAGCTAATTTTGGAAGCAGGGACTTTTATTAGATGGCTGGTTTTAACCTGGGAATAAAGCTAGCAGCACCAGGGCACAAACCCAAGTGACTCAGAAAAGGTTCAAATTCACTTACAAACTTATTCATAAAATTCTGCAATGAAGGACAAATGCAAAGAACAATTAGCTTCTGCCACTACATGAATTATCTTTCTAACAAAACCACCAGAGCGTTAACTGTGATCCCAGGAACTGACAATTCATAATGATGACATCAGCCTACAAAGGGAAAGCAAAAAGAAATGCATGGAAAGTATTATTATCCTCCCTTATTCTCTAGGATTATTATTTGTGGTTTGTGGTACCATTGCACTTGGGACACAGAATTTCAGTTGTAAGCTTTGCCACTGGATTTTTTTTTAAGATGTCCTTATCAGGAAAAGACATAAGGATTCTATTTTCAGCAAAGATCCTGAGTTTTGTGGCTTTTCCACACCCTTTATAGATGATTCTGAAGTTTAAAGGCAGGTCAGGAAGCCAATGACATCTTCACTAATGGAGAGCAGACTCCAGAACACATGCCTGTAATTCTCATGTACTACTAAAGGACCTAAAGTTGCATATTATCAAATACAGCAAAGACAGTTGAACCACAGAATTCTGATCAATCCTTGAAAATTTGACCTTATTTACACTAGTAAACAATGTGCTGGCAACTCTAGTGCTGGCAAGTCTGCTCTCAAAATATGGAGGAGACTTGCAGGAAAAGGCTGGGCATACACCTTGCTGTATGCCAGCAGATACACTTCATTAGTGCAACCCCATCCCAAGGCCATGTAGGAAGTCCCAGTGTTTCGGACTCCACCTCAATATCATACCAGTTCTGGCATGGACATCTTTTGTCCCTGACCACCTTTTGAGACAACACCAAGTCACAGTGGCACATTCGATAGATGGCATCTCTGTGGAGATCCATCTCCACAGCAGCACACTGGTTTGCATTAGAGAATTCCTTCTCTCCTTCTCATTTCTTTAGCCTGCTCCTTGCCCCCTCAATGCTGGCCTTGGCGTTGTCCCATTCCTCTATAACTTAGGAAATTTGGTGCCTTCATGTTAGATGCCAGTAGAATCCCCTCCTGACCTAAAGAGCCCCTCACAAGACTTGCTGCAGTGCCCCTCCAGGAGACAAATGCATGCCTTAGAGCTGTCCTGCTTGGTCTTGTAACAAAACTGCTCACTGTTTGCTCAGCACTGGCCTTTAGATCTTGGAGCATTGCCACCCTGCTGTCAAACACACCCCTGCTGCCACCCTGTCTTTGTTTTCACTGATGTCTAGTACTTTAAAGCATTAAGTCTGCCTGGATATGTATTGGATGTCAAGTGGAATGACAGTGTAGTGATGCTGTCACAGAGGAAAATTAACAGCATATTTCTATTTTGGCAGAAACCAGTTGTTCATGTGGGACTGGAATCTCACTGAGTTGTGGCTTGTGCCATTTGTACCTTAAGATCAAGCAGCATGGACAAGATGCCTGGTTGAACACACGTCTGCTTAGCATATAGATTTTAAAATACAGCTATGGGTGCACTAGAAGAAATACATGTTTTCCTGTGAACTAACTGTGGTGTGTGGATTCAGAAAATTCCCTACTGGGCTTTTTAAAATAGGCTGTTGTATTTACATGCTGCCAAGAAGGAGCTTCAAAAAATTAAAAATAGCTCTCTCTCGTACAATGATGACACAATGATACCAGCTTTCTTTTCCTGTTCTGAATTGAAACTCATGCTCAGAAGGAAGGGGAAGGGAGTCTTCACCTCTCTCTTTTTTTTTTTTTTTTTTTGGAACTTTCTTGAAGGCTGACACCAAAATGTAGTTACACGGGTTGGGCACATTTTTTCTTTGGAAGAGGTCAGACGGGTGAAATCCCAATTTCCTCTGACTTCACTGTGGAAAGAGGCCACAGCATATTTCTGCTGAATGTTTATACTTTTCTTGGGAAATGTCTCTCTTTTTCTTCTTTAAACAATTTATGACATTTTCTGGAAATTAAAGGCAACAGCAGTATGTTCAGGACAACTTGAAAAGCCAGAAGTTCACACAGATGTTGGGACAAAAGCTTTCCAGTACATCATTTTGAAATAAAGTCAAAGACAGAGGTCTAATTCCATGCTTGGTTTTGTTTGATTTGTAATTATTTGAAATGCAGTAGCAGCCTCTCCTGAAGTGGAACCTGAGTATAAAGTGAGGATGAGAGAAGACTGTAATTTCCATATGACCTCTCTGCACACACATGCTGAATTTACAGATATGTGGCTCCAACTGCAGTGTCCCAGGTAGAGCACCCAAGGACTGTCCGTGATTTGGGCAGGTCAAGATAAGTGAAGAAGCAAGTTTGGTGCTGCAATGAGCATGCACTCTCCCAGCAGGTAAGGGTTGCCCATTGACCTCCATTCCCCTGGCACAGCTGGATCCTTCAGCCTTCCTGCCATGGGGATTTTTCTCAATGCTTTAGTTCAGCCACATGCCTGGAAAGTTAGAACTATTAGAAAAGGCAAAAGTTTTGTTGCAGTTGCTGCTCAAAACCAATTCAATCCATTATAGAAAACACTGGTGTTTTCTTGAAGCAAAAAGCACACAAAAAGTACCTGTATGTAAAGAGATAACTGAAGTCAGCAGTAAAAGAAAGACTGGCTGACCTGTGAAGTATTTACTGAATTCTCCCAGCTACAGTATACTGTTTCCTTGAATTTAATACCTTAATTGCATCCACAATTCTTTGGACACAAAAGGTTAATGCAAGAATGCTATATCCCCTGGTGTGCAGGCGGTTGTCAGCTTCCATCTCTTCATCCAACCTTCCAAGTACAAATCAGTTCTTAGATATGGGAGAAATGAAGAAAGATGTGATTAATACTTGAAGCAGTTCTCTAGTTTCTGTACTCTTGGCAGAGACTGTAGCGGCAATGATCAGATCAGTGCCAGCCTTCCTACATTGCACTTTGCACAATCAAAATCCCCGAAGATTTGGTGCAATCCACAAAAATCCTGGAAGACTGTATTTCAACCACTGATTTCTAATTTTGCCTTTAGCCTTTGTTTTAAAACCGAAGCATTTGGGTTTATTTTCAGTACAATCACTAGGAGTTAACACAACTGTTCTCTCAGGATAGGATGTGCACCAAAACTCATCCTGAATAGTTTTCATCTGGTGCCACCTTCTAGTCAAAGACTTCAAACCACTTTGCTAAGCACTAATGAAATAGCTAAGATTCACAGGAGTCCTTGGAACTTAATAGGATTCACTCTTACCTTTTCTGATCCTTCCTTTCCTCATGAAGATGAGACACCATAGTTATAAGCAATTTGACCAGCTTATGCAGCCCAGAACACTGGAATGTTGTCTATGAAGAAACATCACCAAAAATGGCAATAGAGCCCTATGTTCCAGATACCATAGCTCACACTCACTTGTTCATGAATTAATTTTAACTTATTCCTGATAGTTACCACTTGCACACAGGTTGTAAACTAGACTTATAAATCTAGATATGGCTCCATCTCGGTTTATCCATGCTTGATTTCTCTCTAATTCTGAATAAAGCCTGTGATGTTATTTTTAGACACCAAGCAATGTGTTTCAAGTATTCCATCATAGCTATCATGCAAAATGGCTCTTTACTATTTAATGTGACTAATTAATCAAAAAAAAAAAAAAAGAGAGCTAAATTGATCAGCAACATCAAAAAATACTGAAGGAGCCTCTCTCATTTTATTCACATGGAGACATACCTCTGGAAAAATAATAAAGCAGATTTGACAGATTAGAAAGAAACATTGCAGTTAAGAACTTTAAAATGAAAAAATAAAACTACTGCACAAGAAACAATTGGGCTAACATTGAGGCCATCAGACTAAACTTACACATTGCACAAAGATTATATTTTCTCCACTAGTAGAAATACCTTTCTGCATCACTTCTGATGGGAGCATCCCTTCCAAGTTACATGTAGCAGCTCCTGCAGACAGGAGACAGAAATTCTGCATCAGGAAATTAGCCAGTTAATTAAGTATTTGTCAACAGGAAGAAAGGCTACAGGCACAGATGGATTCTCAACTGAGATTTTTAAGCTTTTGGAATTAATATCGTCTTCTAAGCTGTTTAGAATCTTTAATGATGTTTTTGAAGTCAAGGGCAGTTAAAACTGAATGAATCTGATGGAACCACTGTCACCTTTAATGAAGATAAACCAGTGAGCTTGTTGCTGTTTGCCAAGTTACTTCAATATAAAAAATACCTACAAGTAATTTGGCAAACAGATTGGAAAACTGCATAAAGTACTTGGTTGGCAGAGATCAGGTTAGTTTAAGTTCTGGCAGGTGGATAACATCTGGCAGCTTATGGATTGAGTCATTAAAGAAATAAAAGTGACACAATTAAATGCTGTAAAAGTTTTTGTTACAGTCTATAGGGACAATTATTATAAGAGTGACAGATAATGGAGAAAGAGCAGATCTGAACAGCTGGACAGCAGTAAGATGCAGCTAACCATTTTGCCTGAAGGAAAAACTGTACACTTTGGAAGGAATGTGTAAGCAAAAGTGACCTCTCCCTTTCACCTCTGATTTTCAATCTATTAGAAAAGGACAAGTACAGCAGGTCCAGAGAGTGACAAATAAGGAAACAGCAATAATTAGCTAAGCCAGATGAATGGATAATGCACCAATGCAGGCATAACAGGTGTGTTAAATTAAAGTTTTGAAAAATCTACTGACAAATATCTACTGATAGCTGACTGATAGCTGGTTAACACTGAAGAATAAGCAAGCTGCCTTTTTTAGAGTACTGGCAAAGGACACAAGTATGTCCCTTACCCTAACACCTGACATGGCTAAACTGCTTCAAATTGTTTTAGGCTGATGTTATCCAAGATATAGAACTGCACTAGTGACTAACTTACCAACTATCTGACAAGTACATCTTGGCTGGATGCAGCCAGTGTTGTCTCCATGACCACATCTTTTGCTTGTTCCTATTTCCAAATATTTTTAAGAGGCAAAAATAAGTGCAGAATTGGTGAAAGAGAATAACAAACACTTGCTACCAATGAGTTATTAATCACCTTTCTTTAAGAAGCAAGAGAATTCACCCTATGGGATTTTCAAGATGTCCCCAGAATCTGTTAGAGGGAGAGGGGCGAGCTGAGATACCAACTGAACTCATACCAGGCTAAATACACATAGTGCAGCTCTGCTATTCTGGTATAGAAATTCCTTAAATATTTCATACAGGACAAACAGTATTAACTGGCATTTTCAGAGGAGCTAAATGAACTGAAGTGTCCAGATCTCATTAAATTTTCTGCCTAACTCCAATAAGCTCTAAAAATTCCATCACTTTGTACAGAGACAGAAAATTTACTCTGTTTTCCCAATTTCCTTTAAAATTACGTTGCATTTCAGTTGAAGTTCTCCTCAAAGTTAAGAACTTTGCTGGAAGTCATTCATTAAGAATTTAATTTTCACCAAGATTTAAAGTTAAAACACAAACCTTATATATATTAGTTACACATTAGTCCTTTCCTAAAGAAAAATACTAGTACAATATAATGAAGGTATCCAGAAATTTTTATCACAGACAAGGGAAGAAAAACCTTAAAAGTAAAATATTTTACCTTGGTTTTTTTTTT